>VWPU01014374.1:8914-51741 GCA_013398955.1 Callaeas wilsoni | reverse complement strand
GGATGGATGCATGGATGGATGGATGGAGGGATGGATGGAGGGAGGGATGGATTGATGGAAGGATGGAGGGATGGGGGATGGATGGATGGATGATGGATGAATGGAGGGATGGATGAGGGGATGGATGGATGGATGGATGGATGGATGGATGGATGGATGGATTGATGGAAGGATGGAGGGATGGGGGATGGATGGATGGATGATGGATGAATGGAGGGATGGATGGATGGATGGATGGATGGATGGATGGATGGATGGATGGGTGGATGGATGGATGGGTGGATGGATGGGAGTGGGGGTGGCAGCACTACCCTGCCCACCCCAGCCCTCAGCCCTGCTGCTCCTGCTGCCAGGGTCCCAAATCCAGGCTGAGCTAATCCCATCCCCAATCCCAACATTTCTCTGGGTGCTTTATGAGGGGAAACTCACAATTTAACCACTCACAATTTAACCACTCCAGAACTCCGGAGTAGGACTTTGATGATCCTTGTGGGTCCCATGTGCAGATGATGCTTCTTGAAATATTGGGTGGGGATGGAAAACCCGGGGTTGGATCTGTTGAGAGGGACAGACAGACTTCACTGCCCGGGGCAGGTCGGACACCCAGGGGCTGCCCCTCCACCTCCAGCATCAGCTCCTCGGAGCAACGTGCTGCTCCCTTTTCCTCTGCCGAGAAAATAGCACCTATTTAGGAAGGCCTTTAAAGTTACCTTGGTTACACAAACCAAGAAGAAAGCAAAATCCTCAGATCTTAAATATAAATGATCAAAAACCCTCCTAAAAAAAAAACCCACCCCAAAAAAAACCCCCTGAAAAATTAAAGAAAAAAAATCGAAAAATACACAGCTGACTTTTAACCTCGATGCTCTAAAGTCCACGAAGAAACCTCAGTTGCTATTGATTTCCATGGAAAATGCTCTGATATGCTCCGGACGGGCGGCGGGATGAAACACGAGGATCCAGGCGGGGATCGCGACCCCTTGGCCTCCCACGTTCCACCCACGCCCCGCCAAAGCCAGCGGAGTGGGAGCTGCTTTGAAATTCACTCTGGTCTCAAACAAGGCCGGACACAGGGTGCTCCTTCCCGTGGTTTCTTTGAATCCAAGTTTTTTTGCCGCTGGAGCTGGGGATGGGCAGAGGAGGAGCTGTGGCTGCTGCAGCCGGCGGAGCTCCCTGGGCTCCGGCTGCCGGAGCTGGCCGAGTGTAGATACTGCAAGTTCCCAAAAAACCCCTCACTTATCTGGCTGGGGAGGAAGTGCTGCCTTAAATGCTGCTTGTTCAAACAGCAAACACTCGTCTGAGCCTCTGAAGGGCTTTGCACACAACACAGCCTCGTTTTTAATTTGGGGTTTTTTCCTCTCTCTCAATAAAAAACATCCTCTATCAATATTCGTTTAGGATTTTCTTTCCTCAATGCAGACACACATTTTCCTCTCTCTTTCTCTACTTTGGCTGTGCCATTGCTTCAAGGCTTGGAGATTTGGGCTGTGTTTTCACAAAGAGTTTAGAGGAGGAAAAAATTGCACTGCTGTAAAAGCATCAGGGTTAAAACCCCAATTTCCTTCCCAGCTCTATCACTGGATAAGAGGAGAATCCAGTCATTAGTGGCTTGTAAAAGTTTATGGTAAGAACGGCTAGAGGTGAGAAGGCATTGAAGCCTGGATCTCCAGTGAAACCCACTTTCACTCCCTTCCTTTGGTTCCAGACACTGGGAATGACCTGTACTCCTGCACCGAGTGAGCTGGGAATAAGGACTGATCCTCCTTTACTTGACTAAATTAGAGATAATATCTGAAAATGTCAAAACTTGCATCAAAACGAATGGGACTTAGATGCCAAAATAGCTTTGTGTATGTGGCCCTTTAGGTCTTTATCTTGATTCAATATTCTTGGGAAGTCAGTGTGGAGTGAAGGATGGGTTTTCATCTCGGATTTTGCTGACTAAAAGTCATGGGCTGTAGGTAAATCTCACCTGGTAATATCTTACCCGTCAGAGCCCTTTCAAAACCCTGAGTAGCACAAGCATCCATCAGGGCTGACACATTAATTCAAACAGCCTTATTTTCACATCATTTAAGGCCTCTCTTCCCACTTTTGTTTTGCAATTGGAAATATTTTTGAGGCATAACACAACTGCCATCCTCACAGTGCTGCCTGCAACCACGGGGCCCGTGGGGACTGTTTGCATTCCAGTCAGAATTCACCATTTGAAGGGGGTTAGATTTAATCCCATCCAAATACGCGTTTTGCTTAGGCTAAAAGGAAAAATAACATTCTCCTGCTGAGACAAATCGAGCCCAGGTGAGGCTGAGGGCGGTGGGGCTTTCTCTGCACCTCATCCCATCTGCAGGGGACAAGGAAAAGTCACAGGAGCTGGGAGCTCTGGGCACAACCTCGGCTGCCACAGCAGGATTGGTGCATCCAAGGAAAAGTCAGAGGAGCTGGGAGCTCTGGGCGCAACCTCGGCTGCCACAGCAGGATTGGTGCATCCAAGGAAAAGTCACAGGAGCTGGGAGCTCTGGGCACAACCTCGGCAGCCACAGCAGGATTGGTGCAGCCGAGGAATAGTCACAGGAGCTGGGAGGTCTGGGCACAACCTCGGCAGCCACAGCAGGATTGGTGCATCCATTGAACAGAGACCACAGCGTGTGCTCCGACACCAGACCATCCCAGTGGAGAGGGGACTGGGGAGAGGCAGGACCTGCTCGTCCCTGGGAGGAGATTTGCTCTGCAGGCACGGGAGACCTACAGGACCATCGGTGGCCAACGTGACAAGCCCCAGACGTCCTGGGTGGTCCCGCTGGGTCCCAGCAGTGTTTGTGAAGGTGGCAGGGGACTTTCCTGTGTGTCCTTGTGTCCAGTGGGAGCAGAGAGGATGCCAAGGCTTGGAGCTGGGGGTGAGCAGAGCGGGAGGGGCTGGTGCTGTTCACAGAATCCCAGTTTGGGTTGGAAGGGACCTTAAAGTCATTCCAACCCCCTTCCGTGGACAAGTTTGGCTGCTGCTTCCAGGCAGAGACAATTCCTGGCTGTCACTGCAAGGGGTGGCCCTGCCAGCAGCACTGCCAGCCAGGACACAGCACTGCTCCCCCAAAATCGCAGACCAGAGGCACCACAAACCTCAGCTGGTGGCAGCACAGGGGGCAAACAGTGGCTCTGGAGTCAGTCGCCCTCTTCTCTGCCAGGTTTAATTCAGTCTTCCTCGTTTTCAGACAGATTTGGAATATCTAAAAACCAAATTGCCTTAAAGGATCTCCTTCCCTTTCCCAGCTTCAGGTAGAGAGACACAAAATAGGTCCCAGACGGAAAATCAGGGACTGGCCATGCGAAAAACTGCTTTGCTCATGGGGAGAAGACCTGGGGCTCTGAGAGTCACGGACTGAGGTTTTCTCATTCTCATCCTCCTCTGGAGCTGCTACATCACCCCCAAGCAGAGGGAGAGACTGACACCAGCACAGGCTCCCCAGCCAGGCAGTCCGATCCAGCTGCTCTGTGACGGGCAGAAAAGTCAAATTGCTGAAAATGAAATCTGGAAGTTAAAAAACGGGGACATACCCAATGAAAAATCAAGCATTTATTTTCCTAATATTGATTTTTTCATCAGTTTAAAAAATGTTCATTTCAAACACTTTCTTTTCCTCATCAGTAAAAAGAAATAAAATCACAGTATATAATAAACATTTCCCTGCTAAAAAAGTTGATTTTGGTGCAGCTCCATAGTTCATTTGTTCAGCAGTAACTGCTCCACTGGATATTTGGATGAACATTTAGGGATGAAATTTAAGGAAAAATAGTTTGCTGAGATTTTTCTTCTCCTGGGTCATATCCAGTTTGTACTTAGGGAAGGAACGGGACCGATTTGCCTTAATGGAAAGTCAGCATTCCCCTTCCAACCAAGGCAACCAGCTGGATGTGGGCACCGCTGCATCTGCTCATCCCCCGGGATCAGACGTGAGCCGGGGCTGCCGTGGTCGCACCAGCTACAAACGACCTCCCGGCCAAAACGCCTCTGCTCTGCACTAACTATAAAATTAACTTAAACAAGCAGAACATGAAGTCTATGGAGCTGAACTGTTGGACAAACAGGAGGTGGAATTAAGTCCCAGGCAATGCGTTGGGGAAAGATTGGGATTGTTCAGCCTGGAGAAGAGAAGGCTCAGTGGGATCTAATTGTGGCCTTCCAGGACCCAAAGGAGCTACAAGAAATATGGAGTGAGACAATTTACAAGGGCCTGGAGTGACAGGACAAGGGGGAACGGCTTCAAACTGCAAAAGTGGTGCTTTAGGTGGGATATTGGGAAGGAATTCTTCCCTGTGAGGGTGGGCCGGCCCTGGCACAGGGTGCCCAGAGAAGCTGGGGCTGCCCCTGGATCCCGGGCAGTGTCCAAGGCCAGGCTGGACGGGGATTGGAGCAGCCTGGGACAGTGGAAGGTGTCCCTGCCTATGGCAGGGGTGGGACGGGATGGGCTTTAAGGTCTCTTCCTACCCAAACCAGTGTGGGATTCTCTGAAGATGAGTTACCTTGTGCCCACACACATCCGGTGTGGGGAAACTCCCCGGATGTGACTCAGTTTCTCCGTGGCCGTGAACCAACCTGAGCCACTTCCCACGGGCTGAAGGCAGTGGAAAAGCCAGGGCAGAGAGGTCCCTACAGGCTGGGGAAGCGGCTCCTGCCCTGCCCCACTCCCACTCCTGCTCCTGGAAGGGCCCACGCATCGCTCCTGACAAACACAGCCCTGCAAACAGACACTTGATTAAGGGTTCTTTGCTCCTACACTGAAACTGAATACAAAGCTCTTTTTTTTTTGGTCCTAAGAAGCAGAAAGGAGCTCTCGGATCCACTCCCTTTCTCATCCCTTTGTGTGATGGCAGCATTATTCTGGTCTCAAATGCTTCCAATGAGAGGGGATATCAAAGTGGGGTTTCCTGGGTGAGCTTTTAAATGTCTTGTGGTTTCTCAGCCCATTTTCTTCTCTTTGTGTGGTGCATCTCCCTCCCTCCTCTTCTTTTCTTCACTCCAGGAAGGCTGAGATTTCTTTTTAAGCAATGAAAAAGTGGTTTTTTTTCTCTTCTTCATTCTGCTGCTACTTCCTCAGTGATTCCTCCTTCCTCTCCTGGGCCCCTGAAGCAGCAGGAACGGTGAAATTCTGGAGAGTTTCAGGGATCGTGAGGTCCTTCCCATGGGCTGTGGATGGCAATGGGTTGAAGGAAGGGCTGGCACAGACCGAGGTGAACAACTCCTTCCAGCACAGGGGCATCCATGGCAGAAATTGGGGAAATCAGCTGGGATGCAATGGCAGGAGTTCCCTGGCTCTGCACTGGTGGCAGAAGGGCTGGAGCTCGCAGGTGAGCCCGTACAAACACGCCTCTCCTCATCCTGAATGTCTCCAGAGAGGAGACTCCTCATCCTCCCTGGGCAACCTTTCCAACACCCTCCTGGAAAGAAGCTCTCTCTCAGCTCCTCCTGCTCCTCCATCGGCTCTGCCACACCCTGTCACCCCACACAGCAAGGCTGTGACCTCCAGCAGCTCCTCTAAAGCAATTAAGCACCAATTTCTGAGCCTCCTGTCATGAGCATCTCACCCTCGGTAACCCCAGGAGCAAATCCAGGTTTAGGGCAGAGTGTCCAGTCAGGATGATTTATTCTGGCAGTGATCAAATGATCTTAACAATTTTCCAGACAGCCGTCATAGATCCAAGTGTGTTTAAGATGAGGACAAGGAAGAAAAAGGAATTTTGGTTTGTTTTTATCAGGATGGGCCCGGACACCCCAGAGTCGTTAAGAGAAGAAAAGTCAGCTCCAAAAAGCCAGAGCTGTTTGATTACAACAGGCACCACCAGTGGGCTTCCTCCAGCACAGCAAAAGACTTTCAAAGGGCATAAATCAAAAACTGCAGCAGCGTGAAATTCGACCAAAGCAAGTCAAATGAGGTGTCCAAAGCCCTGGGCACGAGGGGCTTTCTTTAATAGCTTTGGTGACCTTTAGGGGTGGGCAACCTCTCATGAAATGAGAATTTCTCTGTTTGCATGGCTTCTCTGTAGGTAAGCCGCATGTGTAAGCTGGGAGAAAGGGAATCAGAGAATGCTAGCAGTGGGAATCAAGCTTTGAATGAGAACTCCTGGGAGAGCTGGAGTGCCATGGACACACATCAGATGGAAGAGCTCATGGCCTTAAACCTCCCTGCAGGTCCCTTGGGAAGCCAGAGCAAGGGCAGAGGTGGTGGTGAAGGAGGAAGAGGATGGCAGCAGAGCTGAAGGCTTTGGAACACCCCATTCCAAAGGTGCCAAGATCCTGCTCAAAGGGAATTGATTCAACACCATCCCCAAAGCCTCGGGGCTCTGCTTTTCCCAGGCCGGCACTGCCACACGGACACATCAGGCACCACACACGCCATGTGCAAAAGCAGCTTTGGTGTCCCTTCCCCAGGAACAAAGCCCTGTCGAACAAACCCGCACATCCCACGGAAGCTCGGCTTTGCCGGAGCGCTCCCAGCCAGCTCCGGGAGTGCAAAAGCACTTTGCAAATCCACACCTCATCTTCTATTCCATTTAAATGATCTACCATCTTTAGCAGGGCTGAGCCTCTCCAGAGCCTGTATCCAAGGCAACGAGAGCTACCAGGGAAAAAATGGATCCAAGAAGTTATTAAAATCACAATATCCTTTCTGAGCAAGGTAGAGATAATGAGCGTGTTCCGCCGGCTCCGGCACCACGGGCTGGCTCCCAGCTCCTGCTGGGTGCAGCTCCTGGCTGCTGACCAAAATCCAGCTTGGGGGAGGCATTTAAGGTCCTAAAGTCACCGAGCAGCATGTCCGCACCTCCAAACCTCAGCCCAAACCCAGACAGCCCCAGAATTTATTCACTGCCCGAGGAATCGCTCTCCAGTGCGGGACAACAGCGTTTCTAAGCGTTAGGAAAGGGCCTGGATTTCAAATTTATGGATATTTGGGGAATTTTAAGATGCTGAGGAATCAGTAGGTTGCAAAGAGGAAAATGAAATACTGCCCTCGTGGCACCGCAGATCTTTGTGCCGTAGCCGAGGCTGGGACCCCAGGATTGCTCCTGGGTCCATTCCTTGGCATGTCCTTCCCTTTTCCACGCTGCAGGAGCGAGCACGGAACGTGAAGAGCCCAGACCCCGATGGTCCTGACGTTTCCGATCCCAGAAACGCCCCAGACCGGGGAGGCCTCGCCGGGAGAGGCGAGGGGCCCTGGCTGGCGGCCTCCGTGTGCTGCATCCCGGCTCCGGGGCTGTGCTGCAGGAATGAATCAGCTCCTTGTGCGTTGCCAAGCGCTTTTACCAATCCCGGGATTGGGGGAACGTGTTCAAAGTTCGCGCTCCGCGTGCGCCTGGCACAGGGCAGCGCCTCCCGGAGTCAGGCTGAGAGAGCCATCGCGGTGTAATTCGTTTTGATGTCTCAGGACCCTGCAGCCTCCGGTTCCATCCCAGAAACTCCCGTGGGAGTTCAAGGCAAGCTCCCACTGATTTTACAATGAAGGGCAGCTTTGCCTTGCAAGCTCAGAGTCGAAATCTGGGATTATCTTTCCTTCCCCCCTCTCCAGAGCTATGCGCGATGTTAAAGATTTGATTTGCAAAGAGATTGTGCAAACATTCCCCTTTATCCATCCCTCTGTTTGAGCTCAGAGATTTTCAAGCAAAATGCTGATCTCTCCTGGGATTTATACTGAAACCAACAGAGTTGGCCGAGCATCAGTTCCATAAACTGCATCCATAATTGCTAAAAAAGGGAGTGGATTCTCCTCAAAATAAGCCCAGGAGCAGCCAGAGACTGGAGGTGACCATTGGAAGGGCTGCCAGCAAACCCACAGCAAGCCTTAGTGCTGAATTCCCAAGAATAAAGAGATTTTTGTGGATGTTGAATTTTGCCACAAATATTTACAGAATCGCAGTGAGTGGGTTCCAAACAGACCCAGGTATTTAATAGGCAATTAATGCCTGGTATTAACGTGCAGGCTGACACCTAAACCACTTCCCTGGGCGAAACTGTGGTCGCTCCACCAAAGCCACGCCGCACATCTGCATTTCCTGGCTCCACTGTGGGCACCAGAGCAATTTGTACCAGCACCACTGCATCTGCACACAGTCTGTCTTGTATAATTACAGCAGCAAAACAACTGGAACACTTTATGATATTCCTCAGCTCGCAAAAATTCTACCAGGACCGCTTTTAAAATGATGATCAACCAGAATTCACAGCCTCCATCACTGAATCATTAATTCAGTGGTTTTTAGTGTATTTTTCAAATGAAATGTTCAGCAAAGAGTATTTATTCATCCTTCATTGCTTTCTAGCTGTAAAAATAATCAAATTAAATTCCACTCTCAAATTCAAACAAGACTTTACAGGCAGAGACAGTCAAAACAAGTGTACGAGAACGGTACAAATGTCCATGGCATTTGCCCGCCCATTTCGGATCCAAACTCCAGGCTTTGATCGCTGGCTTAGTTTGGCAAATCCTGCTGGAATAATAGGAGCAAACCCGCCTCATTAGAAAAGCTTGGACCTTTTTCCTTGGTTCTTCCTCACTCCAGAATCAATATTTTGGTGGCAGTGCTTGTCAGACAATGCGTCAGCAGCTTCCCCGTCACGCCGCAGCACCAAGTACCAGCACCACCTCTGTTTCTCTGAAGAGACGATCACAGCAATGCCCCAAAGGCCCAAACCTATATTTGTTTGTCTTCCTTTCATCCTCCCCGAGCTAAAATATTTATGAGGTTTCTCTAAACTGCAGGCCTGGAGCGTTTATATCTGCTGGGTTAAACACCCACACACCCGCTCCGAGCTGGGCTTTGGGCTTCGCTGCCCCTCCAGCCTCGCTGTCTGCTCTGGAAGGTCCCTGTGCTTTACCCCTTCTGCTTCCCGCAGTCCCTTCCCAGTGCCCAGCACCCAGGGACAGGCTCTGCACTGCTCTGGCACAAGGAACATCTCCCCAGCACCACCCCGGGGTGCCCTGGCTGTGTCCTGGGCAGGTCAGTGCAGTGCCAGGGGTTAAAGCTGGCAAAGGCGAAGCTCCTGCCATTGAGGGAATCTTCCAGGAAGCCTCTGGGCCTCTTGTCTCGAGCCTGACTCGATGCTGATGAAAGGAATGAGGGACTTGTCTTTACAAATAAACTGTGGGCCTGCTGGTAGATAAAAACAAGCACTAAGAGATAAAAGAAACAATGGGAAGGGTTCCACTGATTGATGAATGGAAAGAGAGAATTGTCTTTATCAGTAAACTGTAGGTCTGCTAATAAATGAAATTGAATATCAAAAGATGATAGAAACAATGAGGAGAACCATAAATTCCATAGGAATTTAAAAAAAAGGCAAGGTGGGGGGTATACATTAGAAGGGAATCTTAGGAATTAGACGTTCTGGGAAGTCTGTACCTCTCAAGTACCTCAGCCAATGGGGAAAGAGAGAGGGAAAATGGAGTCGGGAAATTAGGATAAAAAGGAGGCTGCGTCCTCCAAAAATTTGAGAGACCCCAGGGGAATGCCCCATGGCCTCTCCCTTTATTCGAATAAAGTAACGGGACTCCTCTGTCTCCTTTTTGGACATAAACCTCTGGCGTTGGTGGATTAATTTTCCTGACACTGAGTTAACTGGAAAGTTAAAAAAGAAGAACAAAGTGGGGGGACACGTCCCTTTACTGCCGCCAGTTTGTCCCTGCCCAGGGGAGCAGCACCCGCAGCCCAGGTTTTCAGGGGGAGATGGGCGGTTTTGGGGTACTCAGTCCTGTGCCAGCGACTGAAGTAATTTCCTCTGCCCTCAGACAGCGACAGGGCTCGGTAGGAACCAGGAGGGATCTCCTCCGCAAGGGGCAGGAGGGACATTTTCGTGTTCTTTTGCCTTTTCTTAAAGGGATGCAAATAAAGGGAAGCAGCAGCAATCAGGCTGCCGGCCCCAGGACGGCTTCTCTGGAGCTTATTCTCCTCCCCGCGGGGGTTTGATGAAGGCAAACTTTCCCAACTCGCTGCAGCACATGCGGGAAGAGCCCGTTTCCAAGGAAACAGGGATCTTTTGCATGTCCAGCATGTGGTCAGAGAAGGAGAAAGGTTGTGAAGGCACAGCCTGCCTTCCTACACGGCTGCTGCTGCCTTCCTTCCCTGCCTCCTTCCCGGGGAGGAATGCACGGAGCATTCCCAGCTTCCCTGCAGTATTGGGATGCTTGTTGTAATTTGGAGAAGTAGGAGATGGGCAGAGTTCACCTCTGTATCACTTGTAAATTTTAGGGACCACGGCATCCCCCAAAAATGCAGCACTTGCAGCCATAAGGAGGCTGAAAGCCCAGGCAGGACCAGGACCGGGTTACTCATTCCCTGTCCTGCCTGGACAGAGTAAATTATTCCAAACCGGGAGCCAACCCCAAGGTTTTGCCACCTCTCCAGCCAGGAACAGGGAACAGGAGCATTTTACCGCCCGGGCACTGAGGTGAGGAAGATGCCAGGCTCAGCCCTCTGCCAGGCGGAGGCTGCAGCGCCCAGGGACGTGTGACACCAGGGCATCACCCTCCCCAGTCCGCTCTGAACCGCGGAGATGCCAATTTACGGCTGTCAGGACACCCTGAGACCCCGCGCAGTGGGGAGCTTACAGGGGCGCGGGTTGTTTTTAGTCACCTTTTGGGGCCGCCCTGGGCAGACACCGCCAGAAATGAGTGGCTTCGCCCACGGAGGGGCTGCAGCGGATGTGATCCAAGCCCTCTCCTGCCGGGAAGCTCCTGGCTCCGAGCTGTGCGTGGCTCCGAACCCGGCTGCATCTGCAGCTCTGCGTTTGCAGACACTGTCTGTGTCTATAATTAATTAATGTTTGTACAGTGCTTTTAAGATAAAGTGGCATATAAGTACCCAACTATCATTATTATTAGGCCCATCGTGATTCAAAGCCATCAAAAGGCAGGAAATTGGGGGTTTAAGAGCCTGGCAGCCTGGTCACACAGCGCTGCTGGGACTCATGGCTTTGTGCTCAGGGTTTTACTCAGCGGAGTGAGTTAAGTCACAGACGTCAACTGGAGATTTGCAGACTGAGCCCGGAATTTACTGACTTTTGTGTCTTGAGGGGAGAACTCTCTGATGAAAGGGATCTTTGTCAGGCAGTCAGGAAATAAAAATCTCCTTGATGCATCAATCCCAGGGACCTTCAAGGCCCCTTCCCGGGCAGGGGCACCCAGGCTGGGTGGCAGCGGTGCCCGCCCTGCTCAGGGGCAGCTGGGACCTGTCACCTCCTCCACGGGCTGCCACTAAGGCAGGGGTTTGTCCCCTCCATGCTCTCATTATCAGCACTGAAAATTGACTACAAAAGTACTAATTTCAGCTGAGTTCATTTTAAATGTCAGCCTCTAAGAATTGGGGAGGACTAATTAGGAAGGGGGAATGGGAACGGGGATGTCGGGAACTTTAATTTCACTCAGCGCAGCCAACCCTGAAGGGAATCTGGAGCTCGTTATTAGAGACACACCTTTAATTTGACTCCAAATTTGAGTCCATAACCCTGACAAAGGTGTGCTAATGCCAGGCCCAGGTGTCTTGGGGCAAGGTGCTAACTGGGGGCTTCAGTGGGTGAGGCTGGGGGTGAACAAACCACCCTGACCACTGGTTTCACTGGGATGTAAGAGGGGCTGGAGGCTGAGCCCCCACCGGAGCAGGGAACAACAAAGGGGTGTCAGAAATTTCACTTAACTGCTCTTGCACTCAATCTATCTGAGTTCTGTGCCAAGAAAGAAGGAGAGAAAAGAGAGAGGGAGAGGAACAGAGAAAAGAGAGGGGTGAGAGAGCAGAGGCTGCTGCATCCTTTCCCCAGGCCAAGGCTGGCACACAGGTGCCATGAGCTCTGCCAAGTGCCCACCTTGTGCCTCACCTGCTGCTCTCCACCTGGTCACCGGCAGAAAGAGAATAAATTATTCCTTTTGCTTCCAGAACCGCTTTTATCCTGTTTTCAAACCTTTTTGTTTCGTGCAGGACGCTGGATCGGCACAGGCGTGGGAACATCTCCCCTCCCTGTCTACAAATCGCAGATCTGGAGCTCAAACAGACACAACCAAGTCCTGCCAACGACCCCTGCAGTCCCTTCCTCCACCTGCCCCACAACTCAGAGCGTTTCCAGGGCCCATAAACCCTGTTCTGTCTCTCCAGTACCAGCATCCACGTGGGATCGCAAACGCACCAAAGGTTTGGACAAGGTGAGGACCATCCCATGCACCCCCATCCTGTAGGATCCTGGACATCCCAGATGAGCACCTGGTGGTTCTCATAACCCAGTTGATGTGGCCCTTCTGATTCTGGGCAGCCACCGGTGGGCAGTGGGACTGAGAAGGGAAAGTCAAGTGGTGGTGGCTCCTGGGGCTCCCTCCCTGTCTCAGTCCTAAATTTTCCTTTCAACAGACAACTTCTAGAAGGTGATCCAAAAAGTTCTTGGATTTCTGGATGTTGTGGGACTCTGTGACGCTGAGCTCCTTAGGGACCCAGAGCCCTTTCGGAGTCCTGTGATCTCAAAAGCAGACAGAGCTCCTCAGCCAAGCTGTGCCTCTGAAGAGCTCTGCTGGATTATTCCCAAAGCCTGTGTTCCTCTTCAAAACATTCCCAGGGATGGAGGGATCAGTTTCTGAAGTGTCTGCTAGTTAACTGCCTTCCCTGTTTAAAAAGTCACCACTATGACTGGCTTGGATCATTTGAATTTCCCTGTTCATTATTTTAACCTCCCTGTGACACATTTTAACCCCTCTGTGACTGGGTTCTCCCGGTGCAGGCGCCTGCTGGGCCCTGGAAAGGCTCCACAGAGCCCACCCAGGGCTGGGGGTCTGCAGTGGGGTCCCCCCATCACCCCCAGGGCGAGGCTGAAGGCTGGATCCTGCCGAAACCCCCGCCCATCCCACCTTTCATGTGCCAGGGCCAGGACGAGGTTTCGGAAGCTGCCTGTGAAAACTGTTCTGAAATATCAATGCTATAATTTTATCTCCCCGCAGAACTGACAGGCATATTTCAACAGTGCTATATTATCAATTATAAGCCTAACAGAGCATGTTCTCCCATCTGATTGTTGGAAAAATCACTTGTCAAGGGCTGGTAAAGACCACAGCTGTCTCCTTGGTACAGACAGCCCCGTGCGAAGCTCCTGTGGTACAATGCTTTCCCTTTTGCTTCCTTTCTTCCTTTTTTTCCCTCTGTGCTCTAATAGGGGAGAACTGAATAAGGTGATTTCTATAGTGTTTTTACCCCGACAGTGTTTCTCACAGCAGAGCCTTAGATCCTGGCCGTGGCGTTGGTACGTTAATCAAACTGCGGCGCCTCCGGGGGGAAGAGCCGAGACAGCCCCGTGGGCAGGAGCCTCCCCTTCCTCCCCAAACAGGGGCTTTGCTGTTTTCACAGCGGTTTCCTACACAAGAGGCCCTACCCAGGGCCCTCCAGTTCCTTCTGGGAGCGGAGCTGGAGCCCCATCCCTGTTCCACCTCCGCTGGCCACCTCAGCCCTCAGCTCCCGCAGCGCCCAGGGGCTCACCCCTGGGACATCTCCTCTCTCCCCCAACCCTGAGATGATCCTCCTGGAGCACAGGCCGTGGCTCTCCCTCAGAGATAAGGAGTGACAGCACTTCCCACCAGCTTTTGAGCTCTGGTGCGTCACCATCCACGAGGACACGATGCCAATTAGAGCTACTTACAGGCAGGGCGATGCCAATTATAACCACTTACAAACAGGACGGGGGGATTTCTAATTATTAAAAAGCTTTAGCGCCTTAAAAAGCTACAACAAGAGAGTGAGTAAGAAAAGACTTAATCAGTTTTGCTTTGGAGTTGCCTCAAATTTGTAATTCAATCAAACCTCCCATAGCAGGAAGGATGTCTTTCTGATATTCACAGGAGCTTTCCAGGGGCTATAATCTCTAAGAGATTTATTCATACTTTCTGCATTAGCTTAAGACTGTTTTGGAAGAAACATCTCTCCCTCCCTCCCATCAGCAGAGCTCGAGAGAAGACATTAATATTAAAACAATTCAATTACTGGGACTTGGGGAGAACACGGGGCCTGGGGAAGGGCTGCTCGTGCCAGGCCAGCCCTCTCCTCTGTCCCGATTCCCCTGCTCCTTGTTCTTAAAGAGGTTCCTGAAAAATGGAACAGAGCTCCCGAAGACCGAGAGGAGAGAGCCCAGCTCCCTCTCCTTACACACAGCTCGGGGGATGGCACTGCTGTTTGGGAGCCCTGGGGAGACCTCAGGTGACACCGAGGCTTCTCAGTGCTGGTTTGGGCTCCACAGCATCCTCCCAGCCCACTCTCTTCCTCCTGCTGCATCAACCCCAAACTATGTCACATAATCCCAAAATCCCAGGTAGGTTTGGGTTGGGAGGGAATTTAAAGCTTATCCCATTCCACTCCTGCCGTGGGCAGAGACACCTTCCACTATTCCAGGTGACTGCGAGGCCTGTCCAGCCTGGCCTGGGACAGGCAGCACCCCAGGATTCCAGGGCTGTCTGCACAGGGCTTTGAGGTGCCTAAAAAAGCCAATCCTGACATTCTCTTTTCCAAGCTCCCTCGTGCAGCCCCCCCGGAGGATGGGTCCAGCCCCTCGGCCAGCAGCAGCACCTGGCAGGAAGCAGCTGGACTGAGGCTGGGAAGAGGAGGAGGAGGAGGAGGAGGAGGAGGAGACGACTTCAGGGGGGAGAAGGATAGGGAGTACTTTACACTTCAAAAGACACATCATCTCCTTGCTTCACAAGATCACAAGGAAGAAGGAATAGCAAGGCTAGAGGATAGATTAACCTTCCTTCTCCCTGCTGCTTCCTTGTTCTATCCAATCCATCCTTCATGCACCAGCTAATTAAACATGAAACAAGGAGAGGGGCTGCTGAGCCTCATCAGCTCAGCTCTACGTGCAGCAATCCTGCTCCTTCGGCCCTGCAGCAGGGAATGCTCTGCTGTGGGTGGATGGTGCTGCAGGAGAGCCACAGCCCGGCCCAGACAGGGACACGCCTGCATGTGCACCCTCACAGGCAGCCCTGCCAGCCCCCAGACCTCTCTGCTGTGCTTCCTGTCACGGAATCGCAGAATCCCGGGGTGGTTTGGGCTGGGAAGGACCTCAAAAATTATCCAGTGCCACCTCCCGCCGTGGGCAGGGACACCTTCCACTGTCCCAGCTTGCTCCAAGCCTGGCCTTGGACACTTCCAGGGATCCAGGGGCAGCCACAGCTTCTCTGGGGAACCTGTGCCAGGGTCTCCCCACCCGCACAGGGAGGAATTGCTTCCCAATATCCTATCTAACCCTGCCCTCCTTCCCTGAAGGCCATCCCCCCTTGTCCTGTCGCTCCAGGCCCTTTCATGACACCGAGCTGAGAATCCCTCCCGTTGTCGCTGTAACTTCTGACTGTGAGAACACAGCCTCAGCAATCGAGTTAAACCCCATTGCTCCTGATTTGCAATAGTACAAGAGATGGATGCTGAGCTGCCTCTGGAGAAGAGGATTCTCACGACCTGAGCTGGGTCCCAGTGGGGTCTCTGCTGCACGACGCGGTTTGTTCTCAGCGAGATAAACCTGGCACACGACCCTGCATGGCCAAGGGGAAAAGCCTTTGCAGAGGGAGGGCAGCTCAGACACGACACCTCTGCCATCAGGGGGTGTCCACCAGCGCTGACTTTGTTAATGAGTTCGCTGCTGGGGGCTGAGACCCGACAAGCTCGTTGGAAACGGAACCACAGCTCCGAGCTCTGCTGGTGAAGGAGTCAGGAGGGGCACGAAATCCAAGGGATGGCAGAGAAGAGGGATCAGATTTTGCAGTGGAAAGGAGTCAGGAGGGGCACAAAATCCAGTGGATGGCAGAGAAGAGGGATCAGATTTTGCAGTGGAAAGGAGTCAGGAGGGGCACGAAATCCAAGGGATGGCAGAGAAGAGGGATCAGATTTTGCAGAGGAAAGGAGTCAGACGCCCAGCTGTCACACTCATCTGCACATCTCTATCCATAAATCCAGAGCAGTGACATCTACAGCCCTCGCTATCAACATCCACATATGAAAATGCGAGGGGACTTTGAGGGAAATAACATCACAGTGATGAGATTGTTTTATCTCCTTCCCTGGCTCTCAGGGGCAGCAGCCTGAGAGCTGGAGATGTGCAGAGCAACTGCCAGCAGAGGGGAGGAAGGTACCAACACGAGAGCCTCTCTTTTCCCCGAGGATGCTGTTATTTTTCCAGCTTGCCAGTTCCAGTGAGTGCCTGCTGCGTGTGTGTGCACATGCCAGCGCTCTGCCCGGGAGAAAACGTGCCTTTGGAATCATCCAGCAAGGCACAAACCCGTCCTACCCACACAGCCAGGCTGAGGCTGCCCCAAACACGGCTTGGGGTGGGCACAGGCAGGAAGAGGAGCTGGGAACCTGCTCCCTGCCGTGCCTTGCTCCCATCAGGACACACCTCTCACCCTCCCAGCTGAGACCTGGCCTTCTGCCGTGCCAGAGGGATGGGAAAAGGGGACACTCCTTCACCCATGCAGGCAGCAGCAGCAGCTCCAGGCGTGGGGAAGGGCCAGGATCCAATTTACTGCCAGGTACCACACACTCTGTGACTGGGAGTTTCTATTTTTAACCTAATGATGGGCCCATTCTGTTCCCTTCACTGGTGTCACATCGCCAGGGGAGTTATTACAGCTCATTCCAGCCCAACACCCACCACTGGAATGAGGTGGCCAGGGATGCTCTCGGGATTCTCTGCAGCCCACAAGGCCTGACCTCCCCCGGCACTGTGTGACTCAGAAAAAGGGGAATAAAGAGACTTTGCAAAGTGGGGTGAGACCTGCAGGAGAATGACAGATTTCTTTTGAGCACGTGTGAAGCACAGTGTATTCTTACTTCTCAGAGAGTCTGGAACACAACTTGCTGCTCCCCACATCGACACCTCGACGTGTTTGTCGTCAGAGAGGCAGCTCTGCAGAAAGGAGCCGCCTCTGCCACTCCACGTTTGGCTGCTCGTAAGAAAAGCAGGAAGTTTTTTCTACTCCTGCCACCCAGGTCCAAGCCTTGCTCTCTCTCCCTCAAACATCGATGCTTCACCTCAAAAATATCCTTGCTAAGTGTTTCCAGCTTCTGTCTGCTTCACCAGAAAAATCAGATTTTCGCCTTTTTTAAATGTGTGCTAAAAACGTATTTACCTTGTTGTAATCCTGAGTGGGGCATTCTGAGGACTATCTAGATCTGAGGGTTACATAAATCAAGTCAGACCACACGTCTGAGGCCGAGGCTGGTTGTGCCCAGAGCAGCAGGGCTGGCAGCTGATCAAGGGATGGAAATGCCCTTTCAGGTCTGCTCTCACCTGGCTGTGGCAGCCTGGCTCAGCAGCTCCTCAGAGAGGGCTCTTTATTCCCAAGCTTTGCAAACACAGAGGTGTGGGCACTGCAAGGCAGCGCAGTGACCTCGGGAAAGACAACAGGAATGATTTGACTGGAATGGAATCAAGGGACCGAGCTGCATTAACAACAGGAAATTGCTCAGAGAAAGAGCTTGCAATAACAGGCAGTTCTCCTGTCCCATGGTAACTGGGGATTAAGTGTGCATGTAGATAGGGGATAAACATGCAGATCTGATCTGAAAAGCAGAAATTTACCTAAAAACAGTTTCACTGTCTTCAATCCTCCCTTATCTGCACTGTTTTTCGCAGCCATCTGCTCCCATCTCCAAGGGGCTTGCTGGTTCCACGTGGGAAGGATTCATTAAGGAGGAAGGGCAGCTCCAGCTCATCCTGCATTTTCTGTCCGCCCCAGAGGTGCAGCACGTCTGGAAAGGAGCGCTGGGAGCTGCTCAGGCTCCTGAAAGAGCTTCCTTAGGAGCAAAGCATTTTGTACATTCCCAGCAAGTTCAAACCCCCTCCCTGACCTTGTCTCCCAAAGGATTGGGACATTTCCAGAGAATACCCCAAACCATGGCTGCACCCAGTGATCCCCTGAAGAAGAGAAGCCCTGGAGGAACCACAGGCCCAGCTGTGCTCCTGAAAAATGTCCTGCTTGGCACTAAATGGCTGCTGTCAGCCTTGGACCTCTGCAAGGCCCCCTGACTTCACAAAGTCCTCTCCCTATTCACGTTAAAACTTCGTCTTAAAAAGCCTGATACTGTTCTGAGGCTGATCTCCACCTTCATGGGCCTTGAAGGTAAAGTCCCCCTGCTTGGTTCTGGCTGTACAATGCAATTATCAGCCCATTCTAATGAAATTTCACCCCAAGCAGAGAGGCAGCGTGAGGCTCCTCATCCTCACTCAGGTGAAAATGCGAGGGGACTTTCAGCCAGCTTCTGAGCAGGGGCCGTGAATGAAATTCAGCCTTTTCTTCACTTCACGGGTCAATTCCAGCTCTTTCAGGCCTAGATGTGAAATCTTTTTTTAAACAATTGCCTGCCTAATTAGACAACTCTGGGGTCATCCCGTGCTCTCAGGGCAGCAAAGTTTCCTGCAGCAGCTAACAAAGAGCTCACTTTGCTTTTTCCACACCTCTGGTGACTAAAGCCTCCCTGGACAAGGAACAACCCAAAATTATGGGCAGAGGGCTCTTGTTTCTGAAAGTCCTGGCTCTTGAGAGCTTTCCACCCTTTACTGCTTTATTGCTTCAGTCTTTGGTGATGTTTCCTCTCCTTTTCCAAGCTGCCAAGGCTGGGATCAGCTAACAGCTTGAAAAGATATCCCCCACATTTAAAACTTCTCTTGAGATGGGGATTTTTAAAAAACCATCTCTGGTCTACATTTGGAGATGTAACTCGCCCCTTGCTGTCCTGTGATGCCCTGAAATGCCCAAGCATTGGTTCTGGGCTGGAAGGAAAGAATTACCGAGATAATTGAGATGTTTGGGGGGTGCTCCCAGCAGAACACGGGGTGTGCCTGCAGTGACCACCCTTCCCTGCCCTGGCACCCGTGGCTGGTCACAGTGAGGGACCTCGTGGAAGCAGAGAGCTTGGAAGGGACCAGCAGTGAGACAAAACCGGCCTGGCCGAAGCAACCACAGCTCCCAAATCCTGCAGCCTCGTGCTGAGGAACGATGTCCGGATGAGTCCTGCGGCAGCCGCGTCTCCATTTCGCTCTGTGCGTCTCCATCCAGCCCATCTGGCTCGGACAGCGTGGGGAGATAAGCAATTAGAGCCCTAATCAATAACATCCACAGCCCTCCCTGCTTCGGGCTCCTTAATTGGCATCCTGGAGTCAGGGGAAGGTCAGGCCAGGGCTGTGAAAGAAAACAGGGAAGAATTCCTGGTGCAAAGTGCAAACAAATCCCAGAGCAGGAGGTTCTGCAAACAAATCCCAGAGCAGGAGGGTCTGCAAACAAATCCCAGAGCAGGAGGGTCTGCAAACAAATCTCAGAGCAGGAGGGTCTGCAAACAAATCTCAGAGCAGGAGGGTCTGCTTCGAAATGGGTTTTGTTCAATACCAGCAGAGAGGGGAGTGGTGGGAGGAGATACAGGTTTGGTGCTTGTGGTGAGGAGAAATCCAACCCACAGCTGGCCAGGTGTGCTCTGTGCACACCTCCTGCCCCCCATGGATCCCCACAAACCCCGTTTTGTAGCATTCTCTGGGGATGTTTCCAGGCTCCACGGCCTAAACAGCACCTCCTGCCATGGGGCTGCAGCCTTGGCCCCTGTGAAAGCCCAGGGTGTCTGAGGAAGCAGCTGGAGCCACAAGCGGCCACGTGTGGCCCCATCACAGCCTCCCTGGGGCCGGGCACCCCCTGCCACCTCCGGAGCATCACTGCAGAAGGATCACATCACATCCCCTCCGGCATTCACCTGGACGAGCAGCATTCAGGCTCCTTTCCTCAGGGAAAGGGTCCAGGCAGGACTGGACCTGCGCCGTTCCCAGAGCTGCTTTCCTCTCCCCAGTCACTGCCACCAGAAAGACAACTGGGCAATTCCCAGCCAAGCCACCTGTCCCACATCCGAATGCTCCTCAGCTCCTCCCAGCCCCAGAGAATCCTGAGAAATTTTCCGAAGTAGTCTCTATGAAACAGGAAACAAGTCTGGAAGGTTTTGTCTCTGAGGTAATTTTCTAAATAGTCCATAAATGTCTAATTTAACAGGAGCCATCCTGCCTTGAAATCACTACCTGGAGAGTTCAGGAGTGTATTTCCTTTTCTTGATGGAAGGCATAGAAAAAGAAATTCGGCAACCCCCTAAAACTGATGACTTTGTTTAAATTCCTTCCAGAATTGTGGTTTCATACCAAGAGACCCAGGCCTGCTACCAGGACATCTTTTTCCAGGAAGATGACAATTTAATTGAGCCAGCATTCTCTGTGCAGAAAAAAGGGCACGGGGATGTCTGAACTGACACAGGGAGTGTTTCTGTAAAACACTCACATGCCTAATCCTGAGTGTGTTCTCAGCCCTGCGCCTGCTCCGCGTGTCAGGAATGCGATGCCAGCCTGCAAACTCAAGTGCAGCCCAACAGATGAGCTTGAAGACCTCAGACAACCAACAGGTCAGACCCCATCCCTCACAAACTGCCTGGTTTCCACTGAAAGTGAGGCCAGCTCGTCCCAGCTGAGGATCCATCCTAAGATTTCCTACTGAAGCATTAAATTGGAGCAGCATCCTCAGCCACCCCTGAGCCTCCGCTCCTCCCAGCAGCAGCAGCAGCGGGGTGGAGGTGCCACATTGACCAGAGATCTCCTGCTTTGCCCTTTCCCTCCACTTCAAATGTCCCATCCCAAGTGCCAAAGGTGACATCAAGCAAAGCTCTGTTGTCCCTGCCCTTCTCCTTGGCTGTGCTGGAATCTAGGGGCAGCGCTGAGTGAGGCCGTGCCAGTGTTCACAGATGTGTCACTCTTGTCACTGCAGACTCCACCTGGGACAGAAATAGGCAGAAATTAGTGGCAGATAGGAAAAAAAAATCTTAATATATCCAGTTGCAAGAGAGAGGCAGCTCCAGAGCGTGTGTGAGACAGAGCAGCAGCAGCAGCCCTGGGTAAAATCGAGCCTTGCACAGCCAAGAGCCTCCATGGGCTGAGTGCAGCTGGAAGAGGCACCTCAGGAGCTGGGGCTGATGTGGCTGCAGAAAATCCCTCAGGACGGGGCTGGTGGGGTCACTGCCACGGGTGCTGACAGCAGCACGAGGAGGTTTGGTGTTGCTGGGCTGAACACAGAGGTGAGGAACCATGGGTACGGCGATGCTCAGTGTGGGATGTGGGCTCCTCGACACAAAGCCCCTCCACCCAGGCTGCAAACAGGGCCCGGGGCAATCAGTGGGGTTTTTAACACAATCTGGGAGCACCACGAGGTCAATCCATGTCCTGGGATGGTCACACAGCGAGGTGTTGGCGGACTGGGAAAAGAACAAATTCATAAAATCCTCCTAGAATGATAAAATCCCAGAATGGTTTGGGTTGAAGGGACGTTAAAGCTCATCCCATCCCAGCCCTCTGCCATGGGCAGGGACACCTTCCACCAGACCAGGTTGCTCAGAGCCCCATTCATGGGCTTGGTCTCTGGTTTTCCCAAATCCATAAAGCACAATCCCAGCTGAACGAGCACCACAAACCCTGCCACCTCTTCCCCTCCTGCAACGCTTCCCATTTCAAGAGAAGATATTATTGATTGTCGAGCTTGTTGTACAGGCTGGCATGATTTATTTAAGCATTTGCCAATAAACACCAGGATGGGAGGCTGTTTTTCCAGCATTCCCACAGTGGAGCACTAGAGGAAACAATAACCAGCCCCGTGATTGTTACTGTGGGACTTCTCCTGCCAATTACACTGAGTTACAAGTTTCAGTTATGGGATATAAAATAATTAACTTCATAAGGTCCAAGAAGAATTGCTTGCTCTCTATGAAGGATCTTCCTCCTCTGCTTTTTTATGCCAACACAATATATAACGACTGGAGTTTAAAGAAACACTCTGCAGACTCTACAGGACTCGGTATTTCATCACTTCTGCTGCTCACCACGATTTTAATAACAAAAACAGGTTGTCAGGGTAATAAACCCCAGGTGAACATTCCCTTCCTGCCCACATTCCCGTGGCAGGAACAGGACCTTCAGCCAGAAGAGCACTGCATGAAAACAAAGTGCATTTAGCAACAGCTCTGGGAGATTTGTCATATAAGTTTGAGCTTAATGAAAATAAAAATCAAATTAAGGATCTTGCAAAGTCTTCCTTGGGATTTTTCAAGTGATGAGATTTAATTAAATGTAAGCAGGGAAAAAGGAAAGTATTGCATGGACTAAGAGGAATAACCCAGAAGCTGAATTGCATTTGGGTCAGTGTGAGCAGAGACTGGGAGGAAAAATGAGGAGCAATGAGTGGAGAAGGATTTTTCTCAGGGATGGTTTCACCTGAGAGCCTGGCCAGAACGGTCTGAGGGATCTCTCAGACTGGAGGAGCCTCCTCCTGCCCCTCTGGTTTAACTGGGATGGAAAGGGGCCGAGGGCTGGGACACAGAACTAAAAGGGTCCCTGGACCCCGATGCTGCGGATTATTGATCTATTGAAAATCATGGAATCCTGGAATGGTTTGGGTTGGCAGGGACCTTGAAGCTCATCCCATTCCATCCCTGCCATGGGCAGGGACACCTTCCACTGTCCCAGGCTGCTTCAACCTGGCCTTGGACACTTCCAGGGATCCAGGGGCAGCCCCAGCTTCCCGGGGCACCCTGTGCCAGGGCCTGCCCACCCTCCCAGGCAGGGATTTCTCCCTAATCTCTAACCTAAACTTCCCCTCTCTCAGCTTGACTCATATATTCACATACATTTATTGACTACTTTCAGCCCTAATAAATATCCGAGATGTGTAGCTGAAGGTTCGCATTACATTTTGGATCCAAACTAGGTCACATTTGCTTCCAAAGCCAAAAATAAGCTCTTATTCCAAAGCCACAGGATAAACAGAAGCCTCTCCATCATCATGGAGCATTCTTCAGCCTGATGTTCCTTTCAGAGCACAGACCCTCTCATGCATAAATGCCATGGTAGGACAAGGATTCAGGAGTGGCGGGTTAATGTAATAATGTTTTGCAAAATGAGAAAAATAATCAAATAAGCCCTCAAATGGAAATGTTGGCATTCACTCCCAACAGTGCAGTGTCAAAAAAGGAGATTATAATTACCTCTAAGGCTCGCAACAGCAAATGCAGTTTCCCACAGGACTTTTACCTCCATAAATTAAAAAAATATCCTCATTTACAGGTATTGGCTCCATTAAGCCCTATGGAAATCCTGCCACAATCCTGCGCACTGCAAAGCCCATAATCCCCCCCTCAGACCTCGCAGCACCTGGGGGTTCTCCCCAGCTAAGGAGCAGGAAAAGCTCTGTATCCAGTGCAGTTCCCTCGCTTGCAGCCCAGGATGTGCTAGGCAGGAATGACAGGTGCCTGTGGAGGCTCCGGGAACCCTCGGCTGCGGGTCTGAAAGCACATTCCAGCTATCACAGAACACAGGGTGATCATCCCTCCTGCAACACCCACAGGCCTGACTAAACATGAGAGGAGAGACCCGAATTCCCAGGGACGGGGCCTGGGCTCAGTTCAGGTGCTGGTTTTGCTCCTTAGTGAGACTCAATGCCCTTTTCTTGGTTACTTCATTCCCCTTGTGCAACCCGAGGACCTCACCCTGCCCCTTCATCCCCAGGGTATTTTCTGGCAGCTGGACACAGCCAGGGATGGGGATGGACTCAGGAATCTCATGGGATTGCTGGACCTCTGCTTTGACTCTGAGCAAAAGCTGATGGGTTCAGAATCTTGTTGGACAGGTCCCTCACACACCCGGATCCAGAGACCAGTTTTGGTGCTGAGGCTCCTCAGTAACTCTTCGTGTTCTGCAGCTGCTCCCAAAATGGCAATTTCCTTTGAAAAAACCCCCAGTTTTATCATTTGCCTTTAAGATCAGAATTAAAGATGTGGAATTAAACAAAACCCACAGAAAAACAGCAGCATGTCCGTGCTCCTTGCTCTTTCCCTGTTGCGCTGTGGGCACCAGGAGGAATTTGCAGGTAATTTCTTCTCCTTTGCCTCAGCTCCAACCACAGCCACAGCACTAATAAATGTATTTATGAGTGTTTTTTGCTCACCCCATTGAGCCTCTGTGCCCAGGGTGTGTTTCCAGGTCCTGACTTCCCCCGGGATTTTGGGAAGGGGCTGGCTGCGGTCTCTTATTGAACCACCCAACCTTCCCCTGTGCTATTTCATTTGCAAACCCACAAAGGCGTGTGAAGAGTTTGAGTCATCTCTGAGTCAGCTCCTCTCAGCACATGAAACCCGAGGTCAGCAGCTGGAGAAAGGGAATTATTCTGGATGAGGGAGAATAAACCACCCTGGCACGAAGCTCTTGGGCTCCAGGCACGATCAGTCCTTGCAGAGGTTACTTCATTTAAAGGGAGAGGCAATCCTCCATCAGCACTGGTGGCACGAGGAGAGGGTGTGGGATCTTCTTGGTTGGTTTTAGGATGGTTGGAATGGCTGCAGATGAGAGATCTCTGAGGTTGGGTCTCAGAGTGTGGAGTTTATTTATGAAGGGTGTGGGTGTAGGGGCCCTGCTTGGAGCTGCCAGCTGCAGCTCGGAGCAGGCCGGAAAGGTAAGAGAGCAAGAGAAGCAAAGGGGAGAGCAAGAGAGAGTAAGGGCAAGGGGAAGTAGGGGAAGTAGGAAAAGGAAAGGGAAAAGAGGGAAAAGAGAGGAGGAAAAGAGCGAGGGAAAAAGAGAGGAAGCAGTAGTAAAAGAGAGCAAAAGGGAGCGAGGTTCTCATTTACAATACAATAAATCTTCTGTGTTGAATATCCTAATTTCCATTAACCAATCTAGTACAAGATACAAATCCTATAGCATTGCCATACAGCCTATAAGAATTGTTACATTACCATGCTGTGTTACATTTTAAACTCCAGAAACTCCTCTCTGGACCCCTGCTGCCAAGCTAGCAGGGTCTGCTCTGACCCTTGGAGCTGTCTGCAGGCAGAGGGGATTGTTCAACAGAGAGGGGATTACCTTCAGCCGGCCATCCCATTGTTTTCCAGTTGTTCAGTAACTCAGGCTTGGTATCTCAAAGCTTGCTTTCCTTTCAGTCTCACTTACAGTTTCCCTATTCTCAGCATCTTTTGCCAGGCAATCCTATTTATAAGGCTTTCCTGTTTCGTCTGCCCCAACAAGAGGGGAAATGATGGGTCTTTGCTCACTGCAGACCCCGAGGAAGAGCCAACGTTCCTCAGCCTCCCCCTCCGGAGGCCCCAGTGATGGTGTCAGGCAGCTGATGGAGCAGCAGGACCTGATGGGATCCCTCCTTGTGCTGCTGAGCCAGAAAACATCACGGATCTCTTAGAAACTGAGAATGGTTTGGGCTGGGAGGGACCTTAACCATGGTCTCGTTCCAAACCCCCACCATGAGGGGGTTAATTTGATCTCAATATGATTAGAGAGGTGGTGAGAGCAGTGTGCCCAAGGGGAAGGGCAAAATGGAAAAGATCCACAAGTTTCTGGGCTAAAAACCACTCGGGGAGGGGCTACAGGAAGATGCTGCAGGTGGAAGGAGCAGAAGGGTCTCTTGCAACTGGGAGCGAGTGGAAACCAGCACTGGAGAGCCACTGGAGCCAAGAGCACAGCACAGGCTTCGTTCCTGGCATCGATTTCCCACGGAAAGATTTAGCCCTGATTGCAGCAGGTGTCAGAACAAACCCCTTCAATTAGATCAAGAGAGAGACTCGACGGGGAGGATGAGAAAATCAGGAGAAGCCGTTTGACGCCAGAGCCGCTTGGATCTGGCTCTGCTGGGCCTCAGGCTCTGACAGATCCCAGCTCATCCCACTGGGGTCTTTGGTTCCAGGTCAATGTCCTTGTTCCTCCTGCTCTTCTCCTCTGCCACGGATTTCTAACACTTAGGAAAGAACCAGATGGAGCAAAATTTCCATTTCCTCAGCTTTCCTCATTACTGCTTCTTGGGATTTTAAGTCTTCAGCCATCTGATAAATAAAAATCCTGCCTTTCCCACACAGCTCTGTGTCCTACACCCACCAGCAAGTGAAAAGAATCATTTTCGTATATGAAAATAAAAGTATAATCAAATAGTGTTTTTCTAAATGCCTGCTCACACTCCACGGTAGGAAATTAATTCCAGAGAGAATCTTGCTGAACTCCAAGGCCTGACAAACTCTTCATCCTGTAATCATTTTTCAGAGGAAGGGAAAACAAAATACATAAAACAGACAAATGGAAATATCACTAATCCCATCATGGCCGCAGAGGAAAGGGTAATAAAGAGAAAGATGACAGAGTGGAATTGTTCCGCAGCGAATTTTCGGCTCAAGTTCTTTATCTGCTGAGCTTTCCAGACCACTGCCTCACCTGGGGGAAGGAGCTCTGCTGATGGCAGCCAGGGATCTGCTTCTGCTTCCAGGAGCTTTTACCATCCCTTGGAGTTCGTGCTGAAGGAGCAGAACAGCTCAAAGTGGGGAGAAACAGCCAGAGCTGCCACCACCACTCGGGACACAGGAAGGTTTTGGGGTTCAGACTGAAAGAGGGGAATTTTGGTTAGATATACAGAAGGAATTGTTCCCTGTGAGGGTGGGGAGGCCCTGGCACAGGGTGCCCAGAGGAGCTGGGGCTGCCCCTGGATCCCTGGAGGTGTCCAAGGCTGGGTTGGATGGGGATTGGAGCCACCTGGGACAGTGGGAGGTGTCCCTGCCCACGGTGAGGGATGGAATGGGGTGATCCTTAAGGTCCCTCCTAACCCAAAGCATTCCACGATTCTATGATTTGTGGATTTTTGTTGAATTGTTGAATTTGTTAATACAGAATCCCAGAACCTTTAAGGTTGGAGAAGGCCTCCAGGATCAAGTCCAACCCTTGACTGAGTCCCACCAAACCCCATTGTGACATGAGGAAGACAATTGCCAGCTTCCATAGAGGAAGAAAATCCCCAACTTTGGCAGCAATGGAAAATTTAGGAGCATAAAAAGCCACCACAGTGAGCATTAGACACCCACACCCTGTTTACACTGTGCACAGTAGAACTGGACTTAAACCTTGGATTAACCGTGAGGAAAATGCTGAAATGCTTTGATGAATTGAGGTTCTTCAGAAGGAACAGAAACTCTCCTTTCCTACCACAGCCTCAATAAAGCATCCTTGCCTCAGCTCCAGCCACGAGCCACCGTTCAGGCAGTCCTGCAACTGAGCTGTGGCCATCTCTTCTTCCTCTCTGAAGTCTGTGGATGGCAGAGGAGCTGAGCCGCAAAGAAATTACCCCCTCCTCCAAAAAAACCCCACCTCAAAACCCCCAAAATCTAATTTTGCAGTAGTCAGCAACCAACCCTGCCAGCAAACCTTTCACATCCACCAATTATAGCTCAGCCCCCCCTCACTCTGTCACTCAAGTATCACCTGCAAGATCAACCAGACCTTTTTCCAAGTGTTTGGCATCTTTCTTGCAGAAAGATTCAAGAGATCTCACACAGAAAAGCTGTTTTTAGTTTTATTTTTCTGTTTTAAGTCGTGCTTGTTTAAGAACATTTGTCTCAGTGGTTAAACCCCCAATGTTTTACCTGTTGCAAGGGAGAAAAAGCAGCAAGGCTTGCTCAGGAAAATAGCTGAAAAAACTCCCAGGGGTCCAAATGATTTATTCTTTCTTTGGTCCTTCAGACTCCTCTTCTATTAGAAAACGGGTGAAGTTTAGCCCTTTGAAAATTAATTGCTGACAACTTCCTGCTATGATGTATCTCTCCAGAGGTTTTGTTGGCAACGGAGAGCTGCTGCTCTGCACATCTGCACTGAGCACTGTCTGCTGGCCATAAATCCCGCCCGCTCCCCCGAGCCATGCGTGCCTCTGTCCCATATATATTCCAAATGGGAGTGAGAGGCAGCTGGAGAGGCAGGGGGAGAGGGGAATTAGCCAGGCTGGCACTTCCCAGCCAGCCACAGAGCCCCAGCACTGGGCTGTGCCTCCAGCTAACGAGGAGGGAGAAGCAGAGACAGCCAGAGGTTTATTGATGATTTGGGACGACCATCAGAAAGCCCAAACAATAAAATCACTGGAATTGCTGCTTCATGCATGCAGGTTAAACCTCCTCCAGCTTTCCCCATCATTTCATTCCCCCCCACCTCCCCTTGAGGTAAAAGGAAAAAGCTGGTTTTGAGCAGAATTAAAAAAACCAGCAATGCCACCACCAAGCAAAAACCTGTCAAATTCCAGGCTCAGAGAGCTCAGAACTCCTTTTGTTCTTTTGAACGGGGCAGGAAAAGAAGTAATGCGTGAAAAATGGAACAAGGTGTCGGTATTTATATCCACAAAGCCAAGGCAAAGGAGCAGCTCCTTGATAATGGCTTCCCTGCCACCAGCCTGGGAGCCCTCAAAGGGAGGGATAAAAGCGGGGCACGATCTAAGCAGCTCAGCTCATGGAGAGGAAGAAGCTCATCTGAGACGTGTTATTTGCCAAGCATGACCTTTGTTGGCTTGATGGGGATCTCATGAGCTGCTGCTCTAAAGGTCTTTGGCACCTGGGAGGGAGAACAGCATCCTTCACACGTGTGGATTTTCAGCCACGCCACAACCATTGTTTCAGTTTTCTCTCTCGTTAACAGCTGATCCTTTTGCAGGTGAGGAGAATTGAGCAGGAAAACCTGGATATACCTCAGATCGACATTTTTGGCTTGGCTACAGTGAGTTACTTTGACTTCCTTGTCCCACCTCTGGCAGAGCTGGCAGGGGCACTGCCGTTCCAGGAGGGAATCGCTGCTCCTGCTCAGCCGCCGAGAGCTCAGCGCTCTCTCCCTCACCCGCCGTGGAAAACCCTTTCTCAACGGCTCAGAATCCACAGCTCGGTGCAGTTGGGACTGCAGGCCCAGGGAAGCATCACCCACCTCCTGCAGAGGCAAACCAGGGCTCCAAAGTCTCCATCACTGAGTTTATTCTGAGGATAAGATCTTGCTCTCCCTTGCAGAAGGTGGATGCAACGAGGACGTCGACCAGCAGAGAGGAAGGGTTGTTCTGCGTGTAAACAGGAATAAAAATATTAAAATGAGTGATGGAGAATTCAAGTGGAATATCAGGGGAAATATCCACCATGGAGAATCACTGAGCTCTGCCAGTCTCTGATGTGGAAAACACTCCTTGGCATGGTGAAAGCATCAGCCCTGCCCTGCTCTGAAGATTGCCCCAAAGCCCGAATTTTTGGTCAAACCAAGAGCCATGAACTCTCCCAGGCTGTGCTGTTAGCATGGAAACACATAATCACTGGATGATTATATGCAGGTGCTTTTATTGAAGAGCTGTGGGAATCAGGGGTACAGACAAACCCAAATCTGACTCCGACATGGATTCGAGATGGACACATTTTATACTTTCTTTACATAATCATATGTTGATTATTAACTTGATATTGTTCTATTGTGTGTATTGTTTTTGCTCAAGCATGAATTTAAGCCCCCTCTCCCCACAGCATTTCTCATCTATTGTACAGGTGGGTACTCAGGTGTAGGTTCGCAGGGTTCTAGTACAGACAATGCCCACTCCCGTTTCCAAGGCCCATTTTAGCTACCATGATTTTAGGAACATTTTAACCCCATGTTATCACTGCCATCCCTGTTTCCAGGGCTGAGGAGACAAGGGGGGTCTGAATCTCCTTCTCCTGCTCCCTCCCCATGGAGAATTCCTGTTTTCTTTAAGGTGAACAGCTCCTGCCTTTCCTACCTGCAAACTCTGCAGTGTTTTCCAGCAAGAGCTGCCCCAGGAATATAAACCAGGCACATTTGTGCAGAAAGAATGACAGGATTAAGTTTTGTTTTATGTTTCCTTCCTCTCAGGTACTCTTGGTGCCAAGAAGAGATGCAGATCCAGAAGGAGCGGAATATGACTCCACAATAAAACAACCATAGCTTGGATTGAACCATTTTAGGAGCTACAGCAAATTTACAAAGAAAAAAAGAACCAACTTAAAATATAAATAGTTACAGCAGGAGCACATCTCAAGGAAGCAGATGGTACAGTCTGTTTTACTAATTAGTTTTCAGACCCAGCCGTAAAAATTAGAAGTGATAAACAGCATTTCTCTTTCAGGATGCAAAAGTGTTTGAAACACTGTAAAAGAGTTGAGTAATTGCAGGGGAATATTCACAGAGGGATCTGAAGTCAGTATTTCAGTGCAGTGTGATTTTTGTTTTTTCAAGTGAGTAGTGATAGGTCACGTTCCTTCACCCCAGAAGGAAAATAGAACTGGGAAATCATGGAGTGGTTTGGGTAGGAAGGAAATGTAAAGATCACCCTACCTGATGATGCCCCTGCCATGAGCTGGGGCACCTTCCACCAGCCCAGGTTGCTCCCAGCCCTGTCCAGCCTGGCCTGGGACATTTCCAGGGATGGGGCAGCCACAGCTTCTCTGGGAATTCAATCCCAACCCCTCACCACCCTCACAGGCAAGAATTTCTTCCCAATATCCCATCTAACACTGCCCCTCTGGCACTGGGAACCCACTGCCCCTTGTCCTGTCACTCCAGTTCCTGGTGTAGAGTCAGAATTCATCTCATTCTGATTTTCAATGAGCATTTTTTTATTATCTGCTTATTTATTCCATCTTTTGTCCCCACACACTGCCCAGGCTCTCTGATGGAGGCGGTCACAGTGGACAGGCTGGAGCTTGGGAGGTCCACAGGCATCCCATCCCCCCAATTCCTGATCACATGTATCTGGAACACATTCCCTCAGCTCTCTGATCAGCTCACCAGGATTAATCAATCTCCAGCTCCCGTTTTGTAGAGCAGACAAAACAAAACGTTGCTATTCCCATTCCTCTCTGGGCTCACAGATGTTCTGTGACTTCACAGGAGCATTAACAACCCCACCAGGCCCCCCAACCATCCATTATTCAGGGAGGGGAAGGGAGAGGCAGAGTTTAAGCTCTCCCCAAATTCATGGCCGTGCCTGCAATAATGACTTTGCAAAGGCAAGAGGAAGCAGAATTGTTCAGAGCGATCCTTTCCCAGCCCAAATGCACAGAGATGGAATCAGAGAATCATTAAGGTTGGAAAAAACCTCCAAGATCATCAAGTCCAACCTTTGAAAATCTTCAAAATCTGCACGGTTTTAGTGCCTACCAAGAGAACTTTCTGCAGCCTTTCGAAAATTATCAGAACAGCACTTCTGGGGCAAAAATCTGCAGTTTGGCATAGAAAGAATTTGTTTCCTTTTGTGTTGGAACACGCAGTACAAAAAGAATGGTCTGACATTAACAAAGAAAGGCATTTAGGGTAAGTCAGAAACAAAGAATGGGTTTCCTTCCTGGTGGACTGTGAAGCACTGCAGGGAAAACAGCACTGCCATGAGGAGAAACGCTAAATCCAAAGATTCTCTGGGAAAATGGCACCTCCAGCTCCAGCATTCAACCATCCCCAGCCCCTCCTGGCTGCAAACCTCCCAGCACAGCTCCACACATCACAGCAGCCTCCGTGCTCAGGGCACCAGGGAGGAATGGCCTTGGATCCCTGGGAAACCATGTGCTTCAGGCAATTTCTTCTATTTCAAGGAGAAGAAATTCTATGAGGAAAAAAAAACAAACCAAAAATCGATGATTCTCACTTGAAAAATGGTCACAAGTCATAAATCCCATTTTGCACCAGCGCGGCTGGGCTCGGTCTCTGCTCCCTCCCACTCTCCCTGGTTACAGGGGTGTTGAGCTCCCTGATTTCAAACACATTTTAAGGAAGAGCAGACCAGGCTGCTGGCAGCACACTGCACCCTGCTTTGGCTGGGCTGGGGATTTGGGAAAACAGAGGGCTCAGGACTTCCACCTCCTCCCTCCGGAGCCTCGGGCAGGGCCTGTGGCAGCAGCACAGCCCAGGGCTGCTCTGCCTCGGTCTGGAACTCCACCAGAGACAGAATCACCGTTTTGTGAAGGCTGGAGGTGCCCTCCAGGATCATCACGTCCAACCTTTGACCAAACCGTGCCCTCTAAACCACACTGAGAGGACTTTGGGCACAGGCTGTCCCTCACAGCCACACTCTGCATCCTCCCGCTCAGAGACTCTCGTTCCCTGCAGCAGCATCCCCTGGCCCGGGAGCAACATCTGCCAAAATGTTTCCACAGCCCTTCCAACAGGCATTCACGAGCCTTTCCGGCACAAACGCACACCTGGAGCCATTTCTGTGAAACCACTTCTTTTTAAACCCAGCAGGAGAGAACAGCTGTATTTTATAGGGTTTAGGCTTTATGGGGAGCAGTGAATTTGTTTAATTGCAGCGTGGCAAGAGCACAGTTCTGCTTCTCAACTCCAAGGAAAGGCTGGAAAAGTGTCCGAGTGTCGCAGGGCAAATTCCCCAGTGCGTGGGCAGAGCCGGTGACGTTACACACGTCCCTTCCTTTATTAAAAGCCTACAGTGAACAGGGATTTAATTCCATCTGCTTCTCCCAGTCCCCTCCCTGGAGTGCTCCTGTGCAGGTTAAGATGAGAGGCACAGCTTGGTTGTGGCAGCCAGCCAGGGTGCTGGGCTTGCTCCAACACCCAGGGACCCAAAAGGACCCGAATGTCACCTCTCGAGTTAAAAACTTCAACACTGCAGCTCTGGAGCAATAAAAGAGCAGATGGAAGCAGGAGATCAAAGAGGTTGTGCTGCAGAGAGCTGCTTCCAGGAGAAGTTACTCAGCACCTTTCGACTTGCAAAGCATCTTACTGTGGCAGGAGGGTTGGGACAGAATCCCAGAACCCCAGAATGGGTCAGGTTTATGGCACCACAGAGGGTCACCTGCTCCAGCAGGGCCATCCCGGAGCACAGGGCACAGGAGCGTGTCCAGAGGGTTCTGGAATATCCCCAGGGACGGAGGCTCCACAGCCTCTCTGGGCTCTGTTCCAGTGCCCACAGTAAAGTTCTGCCTCCTGTGCAGGGGGAATTCCTGGGATCAGGCCCTGCCCGTTCCTCTGGTGCCATTGCTGGGCCCCCAGAGCAGAGCAGAGCCTAGGCCCTGCTCGGACCCTCCCTGCACACAGGGACACCCAGGGACAGCCAGGGACAGCCAGGGACACATGGGGGACAGCCAGGGACACACAGGGACACACAGGAGACATCCAGGGACATCCAGGGACACCCAGGGACACATAGGGACATCCAGGGACACATAGGGACACCCAGGGACACACGGGGAACACCCAGGGACACCCAGGGCTGAAGGCCCCTCTCAGCTGGGGCTCCTCTCGAGGCTGAGCAGCCCCAGCTCCCTCAGCCTTCCCTGGGCAGGGAGATGCTCCAGGCCCTTCCTCGTCTCCACAGCGCTCCAGGAGCTCCCTGGCCCTCCCTGAGGATCCCAGACCCGGACACAGCACCCTGAAGACAGCACTGGCCAGAAGATGGGACACTGCAGCTGGGATTTGAGGTGGTGGGGGATCGTCCCCATGGGTTTCAGTCCCAGCACCCGCCGCTGGTCCCGCTGCCTTCAGTCTTGCAGCAAACTCTGCTGCACCCCAAGGCAGCTCCCCCAGCCTCACTGACCCCTCTGACCCCGGCAGGAAATCGCCCAAACCAAACCCCTGCCCCATCCCTGGATTCTGTATTTATAGAACACCTGATTGCATGTCTCGTTGTACCCCCCCTTCCCCATTACCTCACGTCTAGGGCTTGATTTCAATCACAGCCCTATTTTCACATAAAGCCCCGGCTATTTTTAGGGCTAAGTAAGTAAATGGCTCATAAATAGCTTCTTGATTCCTACCAGTTCATGTTGCTCTTACACATGTCCTACTTCTCTCCTCTGAAACTTTTGTCCCTCCCTGGTGACAATGTGTCACAGGCAGCTGTGCCCTTAAGTGTTTTCAAAGGAGGGAAGTCAGGGAGGGAGAGGAGCCGGGTTCCTGTAATTGCCTCAGCAAACACCCCAACATGCACTTAGACACCAGGATTAGGGGGCCCGGGTGACAACTTAATTTCACACCACTCATGATTAGGCCTGGTAGGAAAATTGATTTCTCTCCCTGCCCTGCCCACATTCCAGTTTGGAACAAGGCACCAAACTTTTCACAAAGGATAAACTGATAGAGGGAAATTAATTTCAATTGACACAGCTTGGGTTTCCTTCAGCTAATCAAAGGCAGCCTCCTAATTAAAGCAGTGTGTAAACAGCATAAGGAAAATACAACTGCTGTCCTCTCCTGATGCTTCCCACCTGGATGGAGTTACCACACTGCTCAGCCCGGAGCAGGAGGATGTTCTGCTCCATTAAAGGGTGTGGAATGATCTGCTGCGGGGTTCTGAACAGAGAACAGCACCAGCTGGGGTGGGGGAAGGAAGGAGCTGCGCAGTTCCTGCTGGGCAGCCCCCAAAAATGTGAATCAAAGTCACAAGCCCACCCTGGGTACAAGAAGTCAGGGCGAGGGTTGGCTGGGAGTTGGAATATTTGACACTGCAGAGGTTTCCAGCTGGGAAACAGGGACAAGCCCCCTTCCCTGCCAGAGCTGCAGGGAAAACTGCCCCAGCAGACGTGTGGCACTTGGGGACAGTTCTGCCACTGCCAGAGCTGCAGGGAAAACTGCCCCAGCAGACGTGTGGCACTTGGGGACAGTTCTGCCACTGCCAGAGCTGCAGGGAAAACTGCCCCAGCAGACGTGTGGCACTTGGGGACAGTTCTGCCACTCCAGGCTAGACCGTTTTAGCCCCTCGATGCTGAGCATCTCCCACAATATCCATCCCAACCACCCAGCTGCAGCAGCAAGTTCCTAACCCCATATCCAGAGCTCTGTGGTCCCATTGCTTATTTTAGGTCAAGCTTCTTTAGAGAAGCCCAGCCCGAGCCCCAAAACAGGGTGGGAGTGGCCTCCCCTAACCCTGAGACCTTCGGGAGACTTAAAAAACTTTAAACACTGAAAAGATACAGCAAGCAGCAGCCAGGCCAGGAGAAGAAACCTGTTAATAACGGTGGCAGCAGTAAACCTGCAGCACGATTTGCTGCTCTGTGCCACGAGTTTGTTTGGAGTTAATCTTATTTGCTTTCGGAGGGTTTCTCAGGTTTTCAATAAGCGGAACATGAAAGCAGTGACAGGTTCAGCAGGTGCCTCGTTCCAGCAGGGAAATCCTGCTCTGGCAGCCAAGTGCTCAAAGCACAAGAATATTCTGTGCAAACTCCCCAGCTCGGGCTGTTCCCACCTCTCCCTGTGCTTCCATCCCAGCCCTAAGGGAGGGTCCCTGGGGGTCACCCCAGCTCTGTTTTGAGGGGGCTGAGCAACGCCCACCTGCAAATCTCTGCTGGCCCAGGAGCCCTCAGCTGGCCCAGGGCTCTCCCAAATCACAGTGATAGCGTTTCACAGGTTGTGTCACTGTGCACAACGGAGGCAAAAAACCCCAACAACTCAGGGCCATGGAGTCTCCAGAAACATTTCTGGGACTGCAGGAAGTACAGGCAGCTGCTATTACATCTCATCTGAGCTCCCTGTCCCAGAAAAGGGTTATCAACAACTTTTCAGGTGACAACTTTATTTGTATATTTATTCTTAAATACAGAGAGCTCTCCTAGAGAGGTGCCAAGTGACATTTGATGTGGCATCCTTAAGCTGAGAAGGATTGCTCTATAGTTTGCAACTTACTGTAGATGTTTGCTTGTCAGGGAAGGCTACAAACCTATTTTAATTAAAAGTGGAGCTTGGGACTGACAGCTGAACTGAGCTGCTTTGAAAAGAAGTGCTGAGAAGAGTCTGGAATGAGTTTTAAGTTTCTAAAATAGCCCCATGTTTTATATCAAAGGGAAAAAGGAACATCCCTCAATGGCATTTTACGCAGTCACCAGAGGACAATGGACTGAAAGCTGAAAGTTCAGAATAATTCCACTCGGAATTAACTCTCTTGTGGGATGTTTTATCAGCCAGATGCCCAGGGCTCCTTACTCTCACATCGTGACTCCAAGAAACACAAATCCCCTTCCTCCCCCCAACCACCAGAACCACGGGGCAGGGAGAGGGAGAAAAAAAATTGGTTTGATTTGATACACTTAAACTGAATTTGGCATTTTAAGGAATAGCTGCACTTTTCCATGGACAACGAGTTGAAAGTGAAGCCCTGGGCTGCCCTGCACAGCATCCTAAGGGGAAAGGGAGGAATTTCATCTCTTGCTGTCCTTTGCTGACCCCAGAGCAGGGCTGTGGACCACCGGTGACTCTGTGCCTGTCACAGTTTGGCCACAGCTGCTCGTACAAAAAAACCTTGCACCAGCTCTCCAAGCACCACCTAATTGAAACATAAAAACACACTCCAGATTTTTTATAGCATATACAAATACTGCTTCTCCTCCTGGAACATTCGAACGTTCAGGAGGAGAGCGTGGATCAATAATTCTTCTATTAGATAATTGAAACATGCCTCTTGATTTACACTAATGCACTTGTTAAGCAATAAGTGATGGGGCCGTGGGCAGGTCTGCAGTGCTGGAGCTGGGCTTTGATTCATGGGCTGGGAGCAAGTGAAGGGCTGGCCCAGCTCAGCTTAGCTCAGCTCAGCATAGCCAAGCCCAGCTTTTCAGAGGGCTTTACCCACCCAGCATCTGCCTGGGCAGCTGGAGCTCCTCAAGGCAATAAACTCTGACTCTTGGATTTACGGGGTCACTCGCTCTACTTAAATAAAAAGCATTTTAAAACCTCTGCCAGTGAGCAAAGAGCCCAAAGGAGGCTTCTTCAGGCAGCCCTGGTGCTGATTCCCCATTCACAGCCCCTGCTGACCTTTCACAGCCCCAGGACGGGGAAGGTCCCACATTCAGGATCCCCTTCCCTCATCCAAACCCAGAGCAGGACGGGCAGCTCTGCCCGGTGGGAAGGACGGCCTTGGGAAGTCCTTCCACTGACACACACCAAGCCATGCCAAGGCCCAGCTCTCAGCCAAGCAATTTGGTTCATCAAAGATAAACACTTTGGCACTGCCTGGAGGGAGATGGGAATGCCGGGATCACTACGGGACACTGCAGAGCTCTTGGTGCGGTTCTCGCCGACTGCATCACGCCTGGCTCCAACTCCATGAAAAGTTCGGCTCAATTGTACTTTCTGGAAAGTTAAGCCATAATCAATGCATGAGCAGGCAGCCTGGTTCTGCTCCAGCACAAGCACGATTAATTCCCATCGGATGGGGAGCAGCAGGATCTGTCTTGCGCTCATTAGCGCGTTACTCAGCTCCTCAAGGAGCAAACACTTCGTGTGCCATTTTTGGTCAGAACTGCCTGATCCGTCCTCCCCGGTGCCTCAGGGGAAGCCATAAACATAGGGCTTGAGCTCGCTAGAAGGGGTGGGTGGAAACCTGATGCTCCAAGGTCTGCCCAGAACAGGAAACAAAACCTGCCAGAAAGGTTCACCTCGAGCTGGCTGACGAATCACCTGCAGCAGGAAAGGACCTTCAAAGGCTGTGCCCAGAGGCGCTGGCAAGCACAGCTACACAAACAAGGTTGTGAAGATCAGCTCCAAAAAGCCACCTGAGCTGTGTGGCTTCACCCCAGCCCTGCCTTCGCCTTGTTTACCCAGCAGCTTGTCCGTAATCAGATTGGATAATGGAGTAAATCCCTTCAATTACACTTGCTGGAGCAGAGGAACGGTGACCTGTGGAGCACAGCTCATCCCCTGCCTGCCAGCACAGCCTCCAGCTCCTCCGGAGGATCCCATCACCCCGGATTCGCTGGGACACAACAGGAGGACAATGACATTATTTTACTGCCCCCGGATAACAACATGCAAATGAGCTCAAGCATTAGGGTGAAGCTGCCAGGCAGCCATGGGAGGCGTAATTAATCCCTTGCTTATTAAAGCCTCTGGCATCTTAAAGAAATGCTGACAGCGTTCCATGAGCACTCATTCCATAAGCATGAGTCCTTCCCCAGCCCCTCCTCACAGCTTACCTCGAGCAGGAGGCATCCAGGGGCCTGACGTGTGAGGGGTGGGCTTTTAATAAAAGCAAGGTGGGTTTGGGACACGTGGCAGAAATGTCACCAGCTCAGGGTCCATCCATGCCACCTGAGGGAAAGGATCCAAATATGCACCCGTCAGATTATTCGGCCCAGGCTGGTTTAAATGCTTTTCAGTAGTTCATATTTTCCTCCCTTCCTTTTCATTCTGAAAGAGGAAAGGATGAGGAGTCACCTTTTTCCCCTTTGCAGGGCCCCAGTGCCCCCCTCCCCTCCCACTCCCACTCAGCCGGGAGGTAACCCAGGGATTTTTTCAGATCTCCTCCCACTCCCCTGCTTGTCCAGCAGCAGCTGAAGAAGCACTCACGTGCTCACAGCTCAGGACAAGAAGGTGCCAGGAAATACCCCAAGGAAAGGTGGATAAATAGAGCCAGTGGAGAGTCCCTGCTGGGCTCCCCTCCCAGCACCCAAACCCTCCCAGCACAGCAGGCACCAGCGATTGCACCAGCCTGGAGAGTTTCCAGCTGATGCCAAAGCCCAGCTGGACACAGTTATCTCAGCCTAAGCCTAATTGTGCACAAAAAAATAAATCTAAAAAGCAAAAATCTGCATGTGCTTCAGTGACCAACTACTGTGAGCAGGCAGGGCCAGGGGATCTCTTCACGTTCTTTGCTTCAGCAACTGCAAGTAAATGCATCAACCTCTCCTCAAGAACAGAGCAGAAGTCAGGACAAGTCCCTGCAGCTGCAGAAATGTGTGGGAAGGTCCCAGCAGACTGTGCAGGCTTTATGTCTCAGCAAGGAATGAGGGAGGTTATCGTGACAATTAAAAATTGAGAGAGCTGGCAGAGCTGTACTTCCCTTCAGCAGGGCACAGATCCTGGAGTTAAACACAGGTATTTTAATGAGAAACCTGCATTAAATGAGGTCTGGGCAGCACACAAAAAACTGCTGCTAAGAACTGAGAACACTGAGAATCCCAGGGTGCTTTGGGTTGGAAGGAACCTTAAAGATCATCCAGTTCCACCCCCTGCCATGGTCAGGGACACCTTCCACTGTCCCAGGTTGCTCCAAGCCCTGTCCAAGCTGGCCTCGGACACTTCCAGGGCTGGGGAGTGGATCAGTGGCACGGTCAGCCCCAGCCTTCCTGGGAGCATCCTGAGGCAGTGCCCTGCCAGCGGCTGCAGGAGAGGGGGCAAAGCCCAGAGTCTTTCCCCCTCAGCGAGCATCCAGCATGAATTGTTGATGTCAGCCAGGGCCAGCCGTGATCAGCTGAGCTGGAAGGTGTGGATGTGTTGCTCGGAAATGATCCGGCACTGATGGGTCTGACAGGGCGGCACGAACCCGCGGTGACACCGTGGTGGCAAACGGCCCCCCCTGCACGGGTCGCCTGGGGTGGCAGCACAGCTCTGGGCTTTAAAGGGGCACAGGGACACCAGAGGAGCTGCAGGAGTGGCTTCGTGCCAGGCTCGGGGCTCCAGTGCCTGCTCTGCTCTCCCTGAGCCCCCGCCCGCACGGAGGAGTTCACAAAAACACCCCCAGGCATCCGCCTTGCAGACACAATCTGGTATCCCTTTTTTTTTTTTGGACATCCCAGGAGTATCCCTTCCCTGTCACTTTGCTGGATCGGCTTCTGAAGTGATGCTTACAGGAGTTATTCATAAAGTGAACAAGGGGTTTCAGAGTCGAACATGAAATTGCTTTTATCCACTGCACAAAATGACAAATCAGGCAGCAGCGCTGATGACTCCCTGGGAAAATCCACCTCCAGGAAGGCTCCACGAAGTTTCCTGACGCAGTCAGGGAAAGCTGCTGGGAAGGAGGGAGGCGAGACAGGGGTCAGGAAGAGCTGCCTGATCTCAAACGCGCTCCAGAGCAAGTGTTCTCAGCTTGTTTGCTAATCTCTTGTGACCGATTGCTGAACCAAATCTTCCTTCCTGGACAGAGAAGGGAAGAAAAAACCCGGAAAGGGCAACACTTCAACAATAAATAGGATGTCAATTAAACACAAGAGCATTCACCTGCACAACCAGCTCGAGGAAGAGCCATTGATTCCCCCACCTGCCAGCCTGGACTCCGCACAGCCCTGCTTGCTGCGATCCCCAGGGAGATGGAGTGTCTGAAACCCACAGCAAGCAAAGAACAGCTTTCACAGTGAGGTCACGGTGCATCTCCTCTTAGCTGATGGTTTATTTTCATTTAGGTAAATAAATAACAACTGTCACTGTGGCTTGCAAATGTATTTGATGAGGAAAACCTCAGGGATGAGTTAATTCACAGAGCAGATCCCAAGGCTCTGTCCTTGCCCCACCTTGTCTGGCTGAGCGAAGGCAGCTCAGATCACCTGGACATTTTACAACTCTCCAGGGTCCCCAGTACCTGTGGGAGGAGTGTAACTCCTCAGGTTTTTGTTGAAAGCCTGAACTCAGGACTTGCAAGAAGGTCCCTTGCATAAATGGAGGCTCTATCCCTCCAGCCTCGGGCAGGGACCACATCCAGCCTCGGCCAGTTTGCTTTGCCCAGAGATGGGGCTGGGATTCTCTGCTCCAGAGCTGCTCCTCCTACCTCCAGCTGAGCAAAAACTCATCCATCTTGGAGCGTGGGCTTTCAGAGCTTCCCCAGGAGAGACTGACAGAGCTTCACTGGAAGGAAGTGCCTGGCTGCAGACAGAGCCTTGCTGGAGCCCTCCATAGACTGGTGCCAGGCTCTGGTCTGACCTGGTGGGCACCTTCATTCTGGGCCATAAAGCACTTTGGGATGACTGTTCCTCCGTGTGTGTCTGCAGCAACACCCACAGCCCGTGTCATCCGCCCGGGAATGGTGAGCTGAGCAGACAGATGCACACATGGATTTAAATTGTAGCTCCTGGGCGAGTTCCAAAACACAGGTGGTGATTTCTGGACACTGGATATGTTATCTGCTGAAAAGCAAAAATTACAGTGATCAACCAGAAAGGAGAATTATCTTCCTTCCATCATCCCCCCCTCTGGAAACCCTCAACAGGTCAGCTGCTTCCGAGCCTGCCCTGATCAATCACTGCAAACACTAAAAGCGGGGAGATGTCCTCCTTGCAGCCATTTGTCAAGTGGAACCTGGCAGGTTTTAGTCCTTTTATTAGTTCTGCTTGTGAGAGAAATTCACTTGAAGCCAATGCTTAATGCAGTGAGGACGCAGTACATATTTCTGTGGGAGAGAGAGCTGTTACCCAGCTGAGTGCAGGGCTGGGAAGGGGATTCACAAAGCCCTGGGCTGGAAGAGAGAGGAAAAGAGAAGAAGAGAGGGTGTCCCTTGCTTCGACCTGTTGTCCTGGACACACATTCCTTTTTGCTGCGCTTCAGCCCCTGCCTGAGACGTATTACAAGTGGGGGAAAAAAAAAATCAGGTGTGTAGTGGTGGAAGGAAACAGAGGGGGCCCAGCACAGGCTGTGGGAGCTGCACCTGCTGGTTCATCCGGGAGAAACCCTGGATGGAGAGAGAGGACGCAGAGGTGCAGCAGGGATGGTGTCACAGGCATCCCACCGGCTTTTCATCCGTCCAAGTCCATGCAGACTGCCTGGCACGGATCATTAGGGCTGGAAAAGACTTCCAGGATCATCAAGCCCAACCTCTGACCTGACACCCCCATGGCCTCTAAACCACATCATGAAGTGCCACGTCCCTGTGTCCCTCCAACGTGGCTTTTCCCAGTGTTACACACGGCCCCAGAGCAGGATCAGCTGTACCTAAACCTCCTCTAATGTTCTTTAAGCCTGGAGAACTCAGGCACAAAGGGATTAAGAGAACTGCCCAGAGACCACGCAGAGGAGTGCGTGTCAAATTTGGGAATGGAACTTTTATCTCCTAAAAACCTCTCTGGATCAGTGCTTAGTGGTTTATGTCAAACCTTTTTCGGCTGCACAGCAGCTGCTGGAGGGGTTTGGGCTTTCCCCTCCCAGGCATTTACAGCGTGCCTGGCACTGCTGCTGCAAACCCAGCGCTTTTATAACCCCCAAACTGAGCAGCGCTGGAAGAACAGTGGGAGAGGAGGAACACAAACGGGACACGACCCGCCTGGGACTGCTCTCTGCTCCTCCCTTGCTCGCAGCTCTCATTATTTTCCAGCAAGGGCAGCCGTGTTTTCCTCTCTCTCGCTTGTCAGCACGAGCTGACATTTGAGCTGTGCTGATGAGACCTACCAGGGTGAGACACATGTTTGTGGTCGCTTTGGGCGACCAACTGCCAAGGCCTTTAACTGCTCCTTTTTGATTTCCCTGCCCAGCCGAGCTCTCCGCTTCCCTGGCAGCTGGAGCCGCGCTGCCTCCCGGGGATCTGCGCAGGAGCAGGGGCTGCTCTCACCTCAGCCAGGCTCTGCTCTGCTCTGGGAAGGGGCTGATGCTTTGTCTGGGGGTGCCTGTGTCCTGCTGCACACTCGATTTTTGGGGAGCACAGCCATGCTCAGCTGGCTCTGTCCCAGTGGCTCCATCTCCAGCGATCCTGATTAACGCCAGGCAGGGATCTGGTCCCAAAAATCCCTTTCTGACCTAAGGCACGTGAGAACATTGTCAGGATAAGCTCTACCAGAAGCTGTGATTGTGATGCCACTCTCTGGCACAATGTCACCCTCCCACTGTCCCAGTGGCACTTTCCCAGTGAGGAACTGGCCGGTCCCTTGGGACTGACTGGGCAGGGAGAGGGCTCTGCACAGGGACAAGGCTGCAAACCCCACCCCCTGGCTCTGGTGCAGCACTTGGACAGTGTTTAACATCAAACTCTGCCTGAGCTGCCATCAGTCACCAAATTCACAGTGCCTGAGCCAGCCACGCATCACAACCCAGATCCTGTCACATCCTGGATCCTGTCACAACCCGGATCCTGTCACACTCTGGATCCTGTCACACTCTGGATCCTGTCACAACCTGGATCCTGTCACAACCCGGATCCTGTCACAACCCGGATCCTGTCACACTCTGGATCCTGTCACATCCTGGATCCTGTCACAACCCGGATCCTGTCACACTCTGGATCCTGTCACACTCTGGATCCTGTCACAACCTGGATCCTGTCACAACCCGG
>VWPU01014373.1:0-34809 GCA_013398955.1 Callaeas wilsoni | reverse complement strand
GATCAGGGATGGTCCCAGGGAGTTCTGGGTATGGAGAGGGATCAGGGATGCTCCCAGCGAGGAGTTCTGGGCATGGAGAAGGATCAGGGATGCTCCCAGCGAGGAGTTCTGGGCATGGAGAAGGATCAGGGATGCTCCCAGCGAGGAGTTCTGGGCATGGAGAAGGATCAGGGATGCTCCCAGGGCGGAGTTCTGGGCATGGAGGGGGATCAGGGATCCTCCCAGGGACGAGTTCTGGGCATGGAGATGGATCAGGGCTGCTCCCAGAGAGGAGTTCTGGGCATGGAGAAGGATCAGGGATGCTCCTGAGGTTGATCAAGGATCAGCACATGGCTGTGTGCACCCAGGGAGGAGTTCTGGGCATGGAGACGTGCAGCAGCTGGGAGTTTTCTGTGACTCTTACTGGAGATGGCGGGGGTGACCAGCTTCCTGCAGAAAGCCTTGGGATTTAGGGGGAGCCACAGCCCATGCTGGTGTGGTTTGGAGGAGGTGAACACCTCTGGGACCACCTACCTGCCCTGCGGGGCAGGCTCGCTGAGTGAGGGCCTCTTCTCCCCACTGGGATCGGAATCTGAGGAAAAGAACAGCACGAACTTCCCAGCATGGGCTGCAGGGAGCCCCCAGGGCCGGCTCCCATTCCTGCAGCCGAGCTCCCCTCAGGAGCACGAGGAGAGCTCCTTTCAACGCTGGCTCACCTTTCTGCTCCTCCGAAGGTTCGGTTTCCCTCTGGGGCCGTGGCAGCAGGAGCTGGAGGCCTTCTGACAGCGTGAAGATAATGACAGGCTTTTTACCTGGAGAGGGAGAAGACGTGCAGGGCTCCGATGGCAGATGAGGGAGGACGGCAGTGTTGTCCCCCTCACGTCACCCGGGGCTTGCCCAGAGCACGAGGAAGGATGGCTGAGCAAGGACTCGAGCTACCCGCATCTCCCTGCCTGCAAAACGGTTTGGGGGCTGCAGGGTGGGGGTGACATGTCCCACCCTGGCTCTGTGGCGAGGCTGGGGGAGGTTCCTGGGTGCCAGGCTTTGTGCCCACCTGGGCAGCCTGTCCCAGGAGCCGCCCCGTGCTGGTGGCCGTGCCCTGGGGTGGGGCAGGGTGTCCGGGCAGCCACAGTGCCACAGCGATGCCTGGTGATGGCAGATGGGTCCCTGCCTGCCACCGCCCAGCCCTGCTCACACCGCGTCTGCACAGCCCTCACGATAAGGCAAGAGCACGGCGTGGGCGAGAGGAGGTTTTCTCTGGAATCACAGGTGTTTTCCGCAGCAATTTCAGTGCTTTTTAAAAGGCAAAAACCCCAATTTTTTTTCCCCAGCTCAAAAGCAAGTTTTTTACCTAAAGGTTAGAAAAGCAAGACCCTTAGAGGAAGGTCATTGGTGAAAGCATAAGGTGCAGAAAAGTGTCTCAGGAGCTGGTGTGGATATCAGCACAGTCAGAAACTATTTTGGGTCACACACCTTGTCCCCACACGCCTGGCAAGCTGAGGGAATTTTTTCTGCCTGGCTCCTGCTACTCATCCCTGTGAGATGCAGCAAGGAGCGGTGGCTCGGGGACTGGTGTCCCAGGGACAGTCCCTGTGGGATTAATGTCCATGCTGGAGAGATCACAGTCTTTTCTAGGTGTCCAGAGCAGCCCCCAGCGCAGTCACTCTCTGTGGCTGTAGCTGAACACGGGCTGTGCTGCTTGGGACTGTCCCAACCCTTGCCGCAGTTTGCACTGATTTAAACACAGAATAATTTGTGTTGGAAGGGACCTCTCAAGGCCATCTGGTCCAGCCCTCAGCCATAAGCAGGGACACCTTCCACTAGACCAGGTTGCTCAGAGCCCCATCCAACCTGATCCTGAATATTTCCAGGGATAGGGCTGCCACAGCTTCTCTGGGCAACCTGGACCGGTGTTTTACCACCCTCTAGTGTAAAAAACGGCTTCCTATCTCTAATCTGGATCAGTTTAAACGTCACTCTCTCGGCTCCCTGAAGACCCTGGCAAACACTGTCCTTGTCCTGGATAACACAGCCGGTAGCTCCGGTGTGACACCAGGCTTCTGGCTTGTCACTAGCTGAGGTTTTCCTGCGGGTTTTTTTGCGACTTTCGCATTAAAACAGCTACGTTTGCGAAGGTCCTGGAAGAGCAGCGAGGCTCTGTAACAAGGTGGAGACCCGAGCTGAACGCTGGATGTGGTCCATGGGAATACCCAAGGCGTGGGGTGGTGTGAGCTACGGACGTGGCTTGGCATTCCTGGAGCACAGGGCTCTGTCACCCCGGCCCTGCTGCGGAGCAGGAGCTCAAGCCCCTGCCTGGAGGGCTCCAAATCCTCGAACTCTGCTGCTTTTTAGCCAGAACTTGACAGCGATAAATGACAGGGAGCAGAACAGCAGCTTGCTGACGCCCACTCATCCGTCAAAGCAAGATTAGTATGTGCCTATTTTGGTTTCCCCTTTAATCAAAAATCAATTAGACAATTTCCAAATGAATATTCAGCCAAGGAGCGGGTTGTCAGGCAGACTGGCAGCGCTCAGCACCAATTTGTGTTTTTCAGTTTAGAGTTATTTAGTGTATCGAAACTAAACAAGTGGATGAGGAAGAAAAAAACATCTCTTTCCCTGGAGATGTCACCTCAAATCCTGATGGAGCTTATTCTCCATTCCAGATATTCAAAGCACCCTCCATGGAATGCCACTGTGTCTGGTGTGAGGCTGCACAGTCGTTCTCCTTTTCCTGCTCCCATTTGACTTGCAACCCAAAAGATTGGGGGTTTTATTTCTGTTTCAGGGGGTGTGCCTGAGTATTTTTAACTTGGTAATTGAAATAAATAGGAATTATGCAACAGCGCTTTGCTTGGGAAGTTTCTGTGCCCACTTCCCTATTCACCAAAGACAATTTCTAAAATCCCACTGGACAGTTTTGATGGATTTTGACAGGAAAAACATATTCCATTCCATTTTTCCAGCAGGCCTGCACCACAAACAGCCTCAAAGCTGTGTGGAGGAGGGGGTCTTTTAAAGGAGAACACCAAACCCCAGGTCTGGATGTTTCTGCACCGGAAGAACAAACCTGGAGCATAACGTGTAGCAGAGGGAACGGCCACCAGCTTCTTGGGACCGTGGGTCTTGGGTACTTTGGAGGAGGTTTTGGCAGGAGGTGAAGAGGCTGGAACCCTGCCCTCCTCGTGGCCCTGGGAGCTCCTGCCCCACTTGGGCACCTGAGAGCTCCTCTCCTCCTTTGGGAGCCAGGAGCTCTTGTCCTGCTTGTGGCCCCGAGAGCTCCTGTCCCCCTTGACGAGCTGAAAGCTCCTGTCGTCCTCATGGATCTCAGAGCTCCTGACCTCCTTGTAGGCCCCAAAGTTCCTCATCACTTTCCAGGTGCAGAACCTGTGTGAGAAACACCGGAGACAGCGAAGCTCCAAGGAGACAATTCCAGCTGAGCTCCTGGGCTCATCTCATCTCATCTCATCTCATCTCATCTCATCTCATCTCATCTCATCTCATCTCATCTCATCTCATCTCATCTCATCTCATCTCATCTGCATTTTCAGCACGTCAGAGGAACAAGTGGCTGGAGATAAAGGCTCACAGAGCCTCCTCCACCTTGGGAGAGAGGAGATAGATAGGTACCTTCTCCAGAAGTACATCAGGATGGGGAAGAGGGTGACCTTGGCGTTGTGGTAGATGGCCCGGGTCAGTGGCCCCTTGGAAGATAAACGCCAGATTAAATCCCTCTCTTTCTCAGAGATGTTGACCTGGGCACAGAGGACACCAAAGTGCTTTGCAGCACTCCTGATGGGGCCAGGTTTCTCTCCCTGACCCCACCTCAGCACTCTCTGAGGAGAGACCCAAATCACATCCCGGCTGCCCGGCCCAGACACAAGGGCAGGATCCCACCTGGATTTCTATGGAAAGCATTGTGCCCTCCAAAGGCGAGATGGCAGAGCTACTGGAAGGGTGCAGTGGGGAGGGGACGGTGGTGACACTGGCCTCTGGAGAGTGAGGGGACTGCACTGGTGGTGCACAGCACCGCCCTGGCATTTCTCCAGCAGGTAATGCATCATTCCCATCTCTCTCATCCACAAGCTTGTTCTCAATTTATCAGGGTCTGGTGGGGGATTGCTTCCCACTCCTCACAGCCCACGGGGAAGTCCCAAGCTCCAGAGCACGCCCCAAAAGCCCCCCCAGCAGATCCAGACCCCTGCCTGTTCCTCTTTCCCCACCAATCTTCCCAGCTGCACCGCCACGGCCTTGAGCAATGAGCAGGCAGCAGCCTCCAGCCTTCCTGGGCGGTCCCAGGGCCTCACCCGCAGCTTAGGGGGGATATCAGAGTTCAGGAAAAGTCTGCTGATGATGTCAAGTTTCTTTCTGAGAAAGGCAACGTGCCTTTCTGACCGCATGCTGCGGGGTGCCACAGCTTCCACGGAGTCAGCCAACCTGGAAAACCTGCAAAGGCACGTGGGGTCTTGCTCTGAGACAAGTGCTGGTAACTGCTAGGCTAGACAGTCATGTTCTTGCTTAATTTAGTATTTGCTTGGCCAGAAAAAGAAATCTTCAAGGTGTGGAACCGTGACACAGGAGGTATGAAAAGCCACCTGCCTCTTCTGCCACCCTCGTGGTCACAGGATTCACCTGGGGCAGGTGATGTTCTCCCTTTTTGGGAAAAGAGGACTGAAAGCTGGGGATTTGCCTGTTGTGGGGGTGCTGCCTGCAGGGCTGGTGTCCACTGGCCATGGATTGATCTTACAGGTTTGTTGGGAACAAGGACAAAGTCAAGGGAGAAATGCCACCATAACTGGGACATCCAGAGTGGTGTGGGCAAAATGTTGGATTGCTTGGGACTACCAAACCAAAAGGGTTTCAAACAGGAACCCTGAGCCAGGGGATGACTGCAGGCTGAAATGGAGGCTTTGGAGGCCTCCATCAGAGATGGGTTTGGGCCAGAGCCAAGGGAGGCTGGTGCCAAGGCCAAGCTGGACAGAGCTCTGAGCAACCTGGTCCAGTGGGAGATGTCCCTGCCCATGGCAGGGGGTGGGACCGAGATGACCTTTAAGGTCTCTTCCAACCCAAACCATTCTGGGGCTCTGTAGTGGTACCCGAGCACCTGGTGGAAGCAGAACTTACTTGTCCATCTCCAGGTAAAAGCGGAGGTCATTGATGAGGAAGTTGACGACGATGACCTGTTTGTCCAAAATGCGGCGTTTTATCAGCGTCACCTTTTCCCGCCGGACTTTGCCCTTGCGGGAGCCGGGGGTCTTCACGGGACTTCTGCTCTTCTTCTCCTTGACGGGCAAGTCTGGGACAGGGGAAGAGATGCTGTGTCCTGCTGCCAGCACTGGCTTTGCTCCTTCACCTCACCTGTGCTTCCCTCACCTGCATGCAATTTGCTGAGGGCCTTTCTACCTCTGTGGACTACACCTTCCCTCTAGCTTAGAGATCTCCACCATCCCTCCTCCTCTTTGCACCCACAGAGTGTTTATGTTCACCGTTTCCATAGGGAATGGCGTGTTCCTAAAGCCTGCTGGTCTGTCTAGCTGTTGCCCTGGCTCTGGCAGAGCCCACTAGCAGGTAATGAGTGAGGATGAAAGGGAAAAATCTGTTGTTTCCCCCATATATAAGATTCTCTGGATCTAGATGGGGTTTCTGTGTGTTTAGTAGATTACTTTTGTAACTGCTTTTCCAGCCTCCTCTCAAACCTGTGTGTAAACTTTCTGTTTAGGTCAGCTCCCTGTTGCCCAGAAAACAATTCCCTTTTGTTTATTTTTCTGGCCTGTCTCACCTTAGGTCCTTTTAGTGTTTCCTGTTTTGGGGTTTGTTTTATTTTTTTGAGGCAGGGATGCAAACTTGCATATACAACATTGTTTGAGAGAGATGCAACAGCATAACGGGGCACTAACTCATGGTGGTGGGAGATAAGGCATAGGTTTCCTCTCTTTTCTTCTCTACCTAAACCCAGGCATGCCCTGGGGAGGGAGGAGAAGGGGTGGAAGGACACTGGACATACTTTCCCTCTCGTTTCTTCGCTCCTGACGGAGAAAGTCCTCAAATTCTGCACGGCGTTCGTAATTCTCCATCTCCCTCTGGAACTTGCAGAAGCTCCTGACAAGCTCCCGGACGGCATCCCAGGCCCATCCCTGCGGAGACACGGCACAGGTGGCATCAGCTGGGGAGATGCAGCACTGGGGCTGCTCCGGGACTGAGCCCTCCTGTTTGGACCCACCACTGTGAGCTGGAGCAGCCTTGGCGGTGGGATTTGTGACCCACCCATCATCTTTGCTTTCTCAGTTTCAAACAGGAAATGTCTCTGTTTCACTGGTGGCCACAGGTTACGGTGTGAATCGCTTGACCAGCCCTGAGCAGATGTGGTGAAGCCTGCGTGGAGCAGGACTCCAGAGCCTGTAGGAGGGAGCCTTTCCCTGCTGCCTTTTTGCAACTCTCCAAGCCTGACCCCCTCAACCCCTCACAGCATCTCCTCTCTTTCTTGCCTGGCAAACATCTTCAGCCTGCCAGCAGACAGGGTCTTTCCTTACCATCCTCTGTGTCTTGAGGTCCTCTCCTCCTTCCTGCACATGATGACGATGCCTAGACTTGGGCTTTTTGCTCCAGGCCAATAAATCCTCCTCCTGCTGCTGCTGTTCCTTCTGCTTCTGTTTCTGTTTCTCCTTCTGCTTCTGCTGCTTCTTCTTCTGCTGGTAGTGTTCTTCCTCCTCTTCCTCCTCATCCTCCTCATCCTCCTCATCCTGCTCCTCAACCCTGCTAGATGGCAGAGCAGAGAGAGCATCAATGGCAGCCAGAGGCATGAGGAGGGCACTGGTTTGATGGAAGGGGGGCTAAGGTGGGGAGCAGCTGATACAGGACAGCACCAGGGTTGGAGTCTCACTGGACTTCTGCTCCTGGAGGAGGTTGGACAATGGTACAGGGCACTAAATACCCTCCCCTGGGCTCTCTTCTTGCACGTGGCAGCTTTGGGAGTGTCTGTCCTGCTTATCTGCAGTGTTTCCTCCTCCAGTCCCGCAGCCTGCAGGCCCAGAAGCGATTTGGTAGGTTTAGGGTGAGGGTCTGGATGGAACATCAATGGACTGGCTGATGGTTCATAGAAAAATGCATTTATAGCAGTTGCTGTCTGGCCCTTTGGGGTGGGCTGGGTGTATTTGCATAACTGGGCTTAAGAAACCAGCTCAGCCCAGGCGCTCACCATCATTTTTCCATTTGCTTTATATCGCAGTGTGAAGCTGCAAGGACTCAAGGCTGGAGTATTCCCAGGAGGTGAGACACGAGCCCAGAGATTTGAGTATGGCTACAGTGTGATTTTAAGTGATTTTTCTGGGCATCTGAGCGCTGCCCAGGTGGCATTCTGGGGGTTGATTGAGGATGGGGGTTGATTGAGGATGAAGTGCACGAGACGCACAAGGTGTGAAGAGTAAATCTGAACGAGGGGGTGAGCAGTGTCAATTTTTCTCCTTTCCCCGGTAATTCTGCAGTTTAGACCCACAAGCCACCTATCCCTACATCTGAGAGGGCCAAATGACCAAACAGGGAGCAGTGGCACTACAGAGGAGCACTGGGAAAAATCTGGAAGAGTGGAAGCAGCAAAGCTCTGTGGTGCAGGGTGCCAGACCTGCGTCTCCTAGATGCCTTCCTTCTTGCAGCAGCGGCAGCATTCTCTCTAGCAATCCTCTCGGATGCAGCAGCTGTGGGGACAGAAGAGGGCTGGTCTCTTCCTCAGGTGACAGCCAGAGCCTGCTCACCGCTGGACCCCGCAGCCTGCACGTGGTGTCTCTGCGGTGACTCCGGCTCAGGAGACACTGGGTGCTGCGGGAGCTCTTCACCTCTCACGGTCTGACCTCCTCAGCATCTGCTTCAGAGAAATCCCCCACTCCCACCCTCCCTGGCTGGATTAGTGCCCCGGAGCACAGCCTGTCGTGGGATTGGATAGGCCTTTCCTTCTGGAGAAGTTCCACCAGGTGACGCGACGCCCGCAGGGAAGACGCCCGCTCGCCCAGTGGCTGGAGCACCCCAAGGGTGACGGATGTTTGGGAGCCCACCCTGCCTCTTGCCTGCCCAGACTGGACTCACCCACTGCTGCACTCATGAGCTCCAGAAGCTCCTCCTCTTTGCTTGGGCTGCCCACAGCCAGCTCATCTGCCATCATCCTCTGGAATTCTGCATCAGAGAGAGGAGAGGGGACAGATCCTGTGGATGCTGAAATGCTGTTAGCAGGGAAATTTTCTCTTCTTGCATTCATTCTGTGAGAACTTTTCCTTTGCTGTGTAAGCTATGTAAACAATAGATAGGGTTTTTGTAAATAGTATTCATATCTGGTATCTTCTGACCGTGTGTACATTATATTAGGAAAAACCATTTCTAAGTGGGTGTCTGCGACTTTGACCAATCACCCTAGGAGAAGTGTGAACACTGTTTAATTGCTTTATGGAACTAGAATATATAAATGGTATTGTAAATTTAATAAATAATTCATTCCTCTCTCTGGACTCCTGCCTCACTGCATCTCTGAACCCCTGCTTGGAAGCCCACAAGATCCCATGTCCATTGCCTCTGGTTACGACAGCCTTTCAGCACTGCCTCTGAGGGCTGGATTTTGTTACCTTCCTTGTCCCCTTGTGTGTCCTGTTCCATGACCTACCTGTGACACTGCATTTCTTGGGTGAAACTGAGGGCCCACAAGCTACAGGTCACTGCTGTCACCCTCAGTGAACTGCTGGTGCCCAGAACCTTGGTGCCATTCTCAAAAGATTGCGTGACAGAACGAAGCTGAGTGGTCACACCAGCAGCACCAGCACGGCCAGTCCCAGCATCCTCAGGAGAAGGCCAAAATGTGGAAGTGGGGTGGCAGGAGCCACTGCTGGCTTTGGCCTTCAGTCACTTTGCTGCAGCCTTCATTTGATCTGGTGACCCAGGCCAGTGCAGGAATGTGGCATTTGGTGCCCCTGGTACCGGCAGGAGGGAATTTGGCCCTTAGGTCACTGCCAAAGCTTTGATGACAAATGAAGGCTCCCAGACCCACCGTACCAACCCACTCTATGATGTCCATCACCTGTTTAGGGCCACTGGTCACCGCCAGAGCATAAAACATGCTTTACAGGCTTCAGCCAACGTGAGCCACATCAGGAATTCAGAGTCTCCACTTACCAGCGCTGCCCAGGAGCAGTTCCATCTCTGCCTGGATGGAGCCCCCTTTCTGGAGGTCCCGAGCAGCAAGCAATTGCCAGTGCTTGGAGGAAGTCCCTTCCAAGCTCCTCGTGCCGTGCAAGGCCTGGCTCAGCTTCAGGGACTGGTTCATCCTCTGGGACAGGTGGAAAGGTTCCGCTCTGCCAGCAGCACGGCCTGGCCCCTCGGGCACGGGAACATCGCTCCCTGGAGCCTGCGGCGAGAACAGGGCAGGGTGATGGCGCAGAGCACCTTCCCCATCCCCAGCACTGTGCCCACGCGTTTTACTGCGCCTCAGCCTACAAACCTGCCCAGCTGAGATCTCTGCTAGAGCTTTAGGCAGTCTAGAAGGCATCTAAGTGAGCACAAAGCTCAGCTGGCCCACGGCTGCCTGCGGCTGGGATGTACTGGGGCTGGCTCGGGCTGGTGCCCTGGGAGTGCCTCCCTCGTCCCCCCCCAAGACCCTCCTGCAGGTTTTGCCTCTCCCCAAAGACAAACAGTTTGCACGGCTCGCCAAGCAGCAGGAGCAGAGTGGCTGGTTTCTGGCTGAGATCTGAGAGCAGGCACCAAAAATAACCCTGCTAAGCCCCCAGCGGTTCCCCTGACACCCGAGCAGGAGACTGGAGAGGAGCTTGGCTCAGGGGGTGACAGCACGGCCCCAGTGCCTGCTGAAGTGCTAATTGCACTCCCAGACCAGCTCTGGCCTCGGAGGGGAGATTTCCTTGACAAGAGATGCTTAAAAACCTGGGCAGCTAATTAACTTCCAACCAAGAGCAGTTAATGAGTCAGGGTCAGGAGCTGCCAACTGACTTTTCCAAAATGCTCAGCTCTCACTGGCTGAGACTGTGGGAGCCAGGCCTTTGAGGCCCTGACAGCCTCTCCTTAGCGTTTCCAGGATCAGCTGCTGATTTTACATTTCGTTTTGGGGAAAACAGTTGGTTTGAAGAACACCATCTGCAGTGACAAAAATTGCCTGCATAGGTTGTGCAGGTACCAGCACAGGTGGGATGCTCAGGGGGTTCCGCCTGCAAGGAGGTTTCTGGGTGTAATGCTGGAATTTGGAGTAGGTATTACGGGATTTCTGATTCCAGGAGGAATAACAGTCTGGGAAGAGTGCTTGTGTGACTCTGATTTCCTATATCATCCTTTTCGGTGGAAAAAAAAAGATGTGGAAAACTTGAGGGTGGTTGAGTCATAGGCTAAAAGGCTGCGTGGCCTCTTCCCCACTGTGCTGGCCAGGCACTGGTGCTGAGACAGGGTCATCCCATGTGTGTCACGCACATGAGTCACATTAATAGCAGCAATAATTACACATTAATAGCGTGGGCAAGGAAAAGAGCCAGGGGGAGATCAATTCCCAGAAGTGCTGGGCTCACCCGTGCCTACCCTAAAAGCCTGCAATTATGTTTCTCCCAGCTTTTGGGCAGGGTCACGGCCTCTCTCCAGGGAGCTCTTGCAGGTTGTGCCTGCAGTGCCGATGACTTAACAGGATGCTGTGCTGGAAGAGCTTAAGGATGGTTGCTCCAGGCAGCTGGAGCAGGGTAGGATCTGCTCTGTCACCCTGTGGCAGCATTGCCTGAGGATATTGTGGGGTGCTAGACCACTGCAGCTAATGCTGGGCTTCTCCTCCCTCCCTCCCTCTCTCTCTCTCTTTCCAACTTTTCACATCCCCACTGGTGCCTGCACACCCCCCGAGGATGCCCCTGTGGATCCCCCTTACCATAAACTGCAGGAAGGTCCTGTCATCGCCAGCCAGGAATTCCTCATAGAGGCTGTGGAGCACCTGAGGAGGAGCAAAGGGGGATTGTCCTCAGGCAGGGTCACGGTGCTGCTGCCACGGGTGGCTCACAACTTGCTGACATGCCCAGGACACACCTGCACATCCAGCTTGGTCCATTGGGCTGCCCAGAAGGGCTGGGGTTCTCAATGGCTTTCACTGGGGTTGTGCTGGAGCCAGTGATGGATGCAAAAGGATGGCCACTGCCACTGCCCTTGGAATGTGCATCCGGCCAGGGTCACCAGAGATGTTCAATGACTGCTCACCTCTGCTCTGCTGCCCAGCAAACCAGTGAGGATGCTCCTCTCCACGGGCCTGGGGCATCTTGCTCACTGCTCCAGTGCAAGGTGACTCGTGACTGCAAGTTTTTCCCTTTCTAATGTCTTTTCCTCTTAATTTTCCAAATGCCTCACTTCCCAAACATTCCCACAGCCCTCACACCACCACAGGGGTGCCAATGCCAGCTGTACCTCCCAGCCTGACCACTGCGTACCTCGCAAATCTCCTTCTGGGCTCTGAATATCCAGGGGGAGAATTCTCCACATATCAGATGGTTCCACAAACTCACGAGAGTCCCGGTCTCCAGGGGAAGCTTCTCAATGCTGTCCTCCTCCAAGTAGGTCTTGCAGATCTTTTCCCCAATCAAATGGCGCAGGAAGAAGCTGTTTTCTCTGCTGGAGTCCAGTACCACAGGCAGAAACTCTTCCAGGTCGTGCCACAGGTCCAGGAGATGAGCCTCCATGCACCGGTTCTGGCGCTGCAGGAAGTCTCTGAAGGGCCGTCCCGCACAGGCCTCGGCACTAAGGGCCCAGGGAAGGAAATCCAGGGTCTTGACTGGCTTTTTCAGAGATGGCAGCTGGGCATGAGATGCAGAGGGAGGCAGGTCAGAGAGGATTTTCTCCCTGCAGAGGTTTTCTAGATCCTGCTCTGCACTGGACTGAGGTCTTCCAGGAAAGGTTACTCTTTTGCCTCCAAAGCCAGTATTTGCAGGCTGCTCTGACTGCTGGGGAATTGATCCCAAAGCATCCTTATCCAGACACAATTCCTCCACGCTCCCAGCTGGCCCTGGCTGCTTTTCTGGTTTCACTTGAAAACTGGCCATTTTCAGCTCTTGGGTGTCTCTCCCCTCCTTGAGCAGAGCCCAGATCTCTGCCTTGGCCTTCTGGCTGCAGTAGGGCCCTGACACGCCCTGGCTCCTTTTGATGTGCATCGTGGGGAGGGGCTCCGAAAGGCCTGGGAGCTCCTGCCAGTAGGTCTGTGATAAACGTTCCTGATACTCCTGGAGCAAAGGCTGGCACGATTCCTCTTCCTCCATTCCCATCTTGCAGTGCACGAAGAATTTAAGGAGCCAGTAACCCTGAATCATAAAAAGGGCCTGTTCCTGCATCTTGCTTAGGATCTCCCTCCTGCTGCTGACGGACTGGACGTGCCTGGCTTTCGGCAGAGATCCTGAGATGGATGCAGGGAATTATGGTGGGGAGATGGCTCCATGCAGGCTGTCCCCCAGCCAAACCAAGCAGGTGATGGTATCCCACCTCCCTGGGAGCATCCAGGAAAGGCCACCTCTCTGGAAGGGTGGTGCTCCTCCCCAGCTCCCGTGTTTCTTACCAACGATGGTGGTGCAGAGGGTGACGATGCTGGAGCCTTCACGCAGGTGAGTGGCTCTCAGCCTGTGGACCAGGGACGAGAACAGGTCCCTCTGACTCCCATCTGACTCGTCCAGACCCAGAAGCCTTTCAGTGATGAGCCAGAAGTCGATCAGTTCTTCCCCTATGGATCAGACAAGGGATGGGAGTTGGAAGGAGTCCCTGAAAGCCCTGAGGATGGATGAAGCAGAAGGAAAGATCACCTGGATGAACCGAGGGAGCAGAGCCAGGGTTATGCATCTCCCTCCCGTCTCTGCTGCTGGCTCACCTTCCAAAGCTTTCTCTGGGATCTCACCCACGCCCTCAGCTCTGTGCCAGTGTCCTGCCAGGCAGGTGGCCCGTGGCTGGCAGGGAAGGCGCTGTGGAGCGTGCCGTGCCCACCTGCCGTTCCTCGGACGAAGGCGCGGAAGTGCCGCATGCCGTGGCTCCCACTGATGCACTTCTCCAGCAGCCACCGGTCAGCGCTCCGCCAGCTCAGCAGCTCCGCTGTGGGACAGAGCACAGATGGCATCGGGGCTTGCCCGCAAGGCAAGACCCCCAAGGAAACTCTCCAGCTCCCACCAGCACCCCCCCAGCTTCCCTGAAAGAGCGTGGTGTTTGCAAGGATAACTCGCTCCTGTCAGGGACAGCCTGTCCAGCTATTGTGCCTCTCTTCCAGCACCCCCCCAGCCTCCCTGAACGCGGCTGCTGGAGTGAGACCAGCAAATCTCCCCGAACCGGGAGTTTCAGACAGGCTGTGGGATGCACACGTGGTGTTTGCAAGGATAACTCGCTCCTGTCAGGGACAGCCTGTCCAGCTATTGTGCCTCTCTTCCAGCACCCCCCCAGCTTCCCTGAAAGAGGCTGCTGGAGTGAGACCAGCAAATCACCCCGAACCGGGAGATTCAGACAGGTGGTGGGATGCACACGTGGTGTTTGCAAGGATGACTCGCTCCTGTCAGGGACAGCCTGTCTGGCTATCGTGCCTCTCTTCCTTGCAAATGTCCATCTTTTCTTGCCCGAGTTTGGGGCTTGCCCTCAACTTCCTCCAGCTTTGAGTTTCAACCCTACTGGAGAAGCAGCAGCAATATACTCAGGAAAAGCCTTGGTGAATTGCTTATTTTTCTGAAATGAGGATCTGCATTCCTGCTGCCACAGCTTTCTTTCCAGTGGAAGTTGCCACGCAGGCTGACAAAGCACCTGGCTGGACTGAGAAGGCTCATTTTAGGGGCAAAGTCAGCCCGATCCAGACTTGTTGCCAGTATGAGAGACCATAGCCTATTTTCCCAGGGCATCCCCGCACAGCAGCAAACCCGAAACATCAGCACCGCGGTTTCCCGTGGCCCGGGATGCTCTCCAGCCCCGCTCCACCCCTGGACCCCTTGGCAAACCCTGCTAGGCAGGTACTTAGCGAGCCCGTATTGACAGGGTGATGGAGTAAATCCCTACACATCCCATCGGGACCTGCTGCATCCCTAAAAATGGGATGTGCGACGCCTTCTTAACCCGGAGCAGAGGCACGACCCACTGGGCAGGCACCAGGCAGTGACAGCCCCGGAGAGAGGAAGCCCAGCTGCAGAGGAGAAGCCGATCCGATTTCCTCCGTGCCGCGATGACTCACCTGCTTCCCCCGAGCGAATGAAACCCAGGAGCTTCTGGCAGAGGACGAGGTGGAGGCACAGGCTGGATTTGCAGAAGTGAGGCAGCCGGTGCTTTTCCAGCCAAGCCAGTAACGCCGCGGGGCTGGGATCCTGCGTTGCCCGAGGAGAGGATTAGCCGTGAGCAAGGAGCCGGCTCCTGCCTGGGGATTAGGGTGAGTAACAGGTCCCTGCTATAGGGGAAGGAGCTGGGGAAGGCGCCCTGTTGCTTTCTGGCGATGAAAGCCACGCTGGTGCTGAGGCACAGGGGGGATACTCCAGTTAAAGCCCCTGCTCGTGTTCCCAAAATCTCTGCCTGCAAACGTGGGAGCCCCGGCGCTGCAGGGCTTTTTGCGAGGCTGCCTCTCCTCGCAGCCTGCCCTCCTTCCCAGAGCCCAGGCAGGGAGGCATGGCAGCTTCCCGGGAGCTGCCAGAGCAGCAGGTTCCCTTTCGCTTCGGGATCCGAGCGCTGCAAGCGGCGCTGGCGGCTGCGGGGAACCGGGACGTGATGGGGAGGGCTCAGCCAGCCCGGTGATCAACAGGGCTTCACTCCTGTTGAATTAAGGAGGAATACACGACAAGGGGCTGATGTTCGCGTCCTTCTCTGCCGACACACATGCTCTCCTTCGCTCCAGCTCTCGGCGTTTATAGATAGCCCCCATAAACTGCAGCAGGACTCTAAATGGCTTGTGCTCCGCCCAGGGATTAAAAGCGAAATGACGCCTGGGTTTGAAATGATCCCCCAGCTGCACGAACAGGAGAGCCAGAGAGGGGCCTTGGCAGTGAGAAAGCGGCTCCTTCCCTCCCCTGCCCTGTGCTCTTCCTTGCTCCTCGTCCCCTTCCTCCTTTCTAACAAGGGGCATGTTCTCACCAGGTGGCTCGGCAGCTCTGGCCACAGGTACCACCGGCCCACGCCGCTGATGTAAATGGGTGTCTGGCCAAAAACCTGGATCAAAACAGAAAGGGAGAGCTGAAAGAGATGGGAGGTGGCAGAGGAGCCCAGAGCCCAGCTGTTCTAATTAGTTCCCACTACAGAGAAGAGCATCGAATTCCCTTTTTGACCTCTAACTCCAAGCTGAGAACCTCAGGTCTCCCTCATTTTCCAGCCTGAATGTGATGTACTCCCAGTTTTCCTGGGGCCTCTAATGCCACAGAAAGTTCACCTAAGGAGAGCTCTGAAAGGCCCCAGGTTTTATGGTGCAGAGTGGACTTACAGGAAGGTTCAGAAAGGTGTTGAAAAAGTCAACAAAAACATCGTCTCGCAGCAGCAGCCCCATGTCCGTGGAGGCTATGGATGCTACAGGAGGAGAAGAGAAAGTCACCTGGGCTTTGTGTTGCCAGCTGTGATACCAGTGTGAGCCAAAGGAGGAGTTTTGGGAGGGAATCAGCTTTAGGGGATATGTGGTACGAGCTTGTCCTGTGCACACGCGGGAGGATTTGGAGCTGGGACAGTCTGTGAAATGTGCTTTGGGATGGGTGGCACAGGCTGTTTGGGAAGCAGCAGGTTCAGCAGCATGCAGGAGCTGGCAAGTTTGGATGGCAGCCTCCTAAACAGCAAAGGCACGTGGTTCATAGAGGCTGGGCACAAATGTGGTGGCATCCACAGGGCAGGAGAAGGGAGGTGCTGTGGCTGCAGGGCACAAGCTGTGCCCCTCTGCCTTACCCAGACACTGGGCATAACCCACCTTATCCACCCCAGACTCAATGCAAGTGTCAGTGCCCAACACCTCCTACTGCCCTGGGAAGTTTTATTCATGTCTGAAAGATCTGGGTGCAAGAAGGTGGGCTGGCATCGGCCTGCTGGTGAGTGGATGCCCTTGGAAATGTCCTCTTCCATGAAGGCACAGCTGTGTTACAGGGAGGACCCATATTTCAAAGCTTAATACTGCTTTTTTCCCCACTTTTTTCCCCTTTTTCCACCTTTTGGGCTGTGTTTAGAGGGGCTGAAGCCCCCAGCAAAGGGTAACTCACCAGCAGTCATCATGATGGTGCTGTGTTCCGGTGCTGTGTTCCGAAGTGCCACCCTGATTGTGACACGCTTGTTTTGGTGACTCCTGGGGGGCTGCAGGGCTCTCGGGGACCGCAGGGCTCTCAGCAGCTCCCTCTTGCCTGCTTGGCTTGCAGAGGAGAATACCGAGAGAGGATCTCATCAGTGTCTTTATGTGCCTGAAGGGGCGATGTCCAGAGGATGGAGGCAGGCTCTTCTCGGTGGTGCCGAGCAATGGGATGAGCAGAAATTGGAACAGAGGAGTTCCTCTCTGAACATGAGGAAAAACTTCTTCACTGTGATGGTGACTGAGCACTGGAACAGGTTGCTCTGAGAGGTTGTGGAGTCTCCCTTAGGAGATATCCGAGAACCATCTGGGCACAATCCTCAGTACTGTGCTCAGGAGACCCTGCTTGAGCTGAGATGTTGGACCAGGTGGTCCTTTGTGACCTTACCCACCCTGTGATTCTGTGAAATGTCGCTTTTAAAATCCCCAGCCCTGCAGACAGGCTTGGGCAGTCCTGGAATGAAACCCTTCCCCTCTCCCTGCTTGGGCAAACTTCTTGCCTTCAAAGCAGGCTCCTGGTGGCACCTCGGTGCTGGGTGTGGTCGCTGTCAGTGCATCCGCTCATTTTGGGATGGGAGGTTCACTGGAGACCCCACTGTGCCTGCCCCAAACAGACCAAGCCCACATTTCTCATCAGCCTTCTCCCTTCATCAGATCTGAGGCTGAGACCCGACCTCGGAGATCCTCCAGCTGGAAGAGGAGAAGGAGAAGCAGCAGGAGAAAAAGAAGGAAGCCGTCCTGCAGCAGGAGCGACCTGTTTCCCTGGCAGGAGGAGGGACCTGCTCCCCAGGTGGGTATTTGACCCTGCTCCTTGTAACGCCGTGGTGCCAGACCTGGGGGCAGCCGCGCTCTGCACAGGCAGCAGAGGGGCAGGGCAGTGTCAGGTTGTGTCCCGCAGTGTCCCGCAGTGTCCCACAGTGTCCCACAGTGTCCCCAGCAGCGGGGCCACCTCAGGAGGTGGCGCTGTCAAATCAGGAATGCGAAGCTGTTCCCAGCGGCAGCAGGGCTCTGCATCTCAGCAATGTCACTGGCTTGTGACAGCGCCAGTGAGCACGGGGACAGCTCCGAAGTGATGCTGGGGCGGGTGCTGGGAACCCCGGGGGGCCAGAGCTGGGCTACCGGCACCGACACACCCACCTTGCTCCGGCCACAGCCCAGCCACATGCTCTGGTCACTGTGTCAAAACACAAGCTGATGTGGGGCAGGGGCAGCCGGGACCTGCTTGTCCCAGTGGTGCCAGGCAGAGCTGTGGGAAGGAGTCATGGAAGACCCTGGGGAAGAGTAGCTCTGATCATGGATCCATAAAGATTTATGCTGCTGAACCCAAGAGATGGGGCGGGGGGCTAGGAATGAACTGGAGTGGTGGCTGTCTCACACCTCAAAGGCTCAGAAGTCCTCAGAGAAAGGTTGAAACTTTAAAAACTAATAAATTTTCCAGTCAGCAACTTAGCAGATGCCCAGTAGGATCCTCAGAGGCTGGGGTGGTTCCTAGGGTGCTCATCCTGCTGTGGACTGAGCTCAGTGGGACTGTGACAGCTTTTGCCAGGAAAAGAATAAGGTTGTGACCAGGAACAGGCTGACACGGTCACTGTGGGAGGGCACAGGGCCATTTCCATGGAGTTTCTCCCCAGGAGGAGACCCCAAGAGGTCTGGCAGGATGGAGCTCTGCTCAGCCTGGCTGCAGCTTCCCAGGTTTTCCCTGGGCACGTTGTCTCCTCCCAAGAGCTGGGTGGCCATTTAGGAAAAACCAAAAAGCTTTTAAAGAGAGAGGTGGACACATGAGCACAGCCCAGATTTAGAAGGAAGCTCGGAGTGGCTGGACTCCGTAAAAAGATAAGGGCAGGGTTGCAACATCAAACACGTCAGGAGGGCTTCCCTCCCCCTCTGCCCCACCCTGGACCACCCACGTCCCCCATCCCTGGCGTGGGGAGCAGCCCTCCCTTGGCAGACCTGAGGGGACCAGTGGCAGAGCCTCACGTTCCCTGGGTGGCAGAGGGCACGGGGCTGGGATTTTTCTCCTTGCCCAACATCAGCTGGCACCGCTCCCCCACGGTGGCAAAGTCCAAGGCTGCTCAAATACAATGTCAGCCTCGCTGCCTGTGGTCACTGGCCACTCACAGCCTCCCCCAGCAGCCCAGCCTCTCCCTTTCGGTGCCATCAGGAGGGTGGGGGTTGTTTCCCCCCTGCCCCGAACACCTCAGCATTGCTTCTGGTTCTGGGTGATGGCCTGGAGCCCCAGCAATCTGGGAAACTCCAGCCCGAGTGCCCAAACCTGCCTTTCCCTCCAGCATAAGTATTATATCCCCACCATGAGTTTTTGGGGGAAGATTTGGGACGTTTTCCCCCTGTACAGCCTCATCCTGTTTTCATATAAATAGTTCTTAGGACACTGGGCCCACAGCATTTTAAAACTGGAGCTGCCCAAGGCCTGAGGAATTCCAGTTCAGCCTTAAATATTAATTCCTTTCTTGAACATATTACAATTATTTTCCACATGTGATTTTCACGCTGAGTCTCCTGAGTGCATAACATCTGTTTGCTCAGCAAGGACACCGCTGGCTTTTCCTTCAGGAGTATTTTTGAGCCTGTTGCCATCTCTCTGAGGTTTCCTTGCTTGGGACCGTCCGTGCAGGCTGGGCTCTGTCCCTTACACCTGACAGCCCCTGTGGCAGGCTCTGCCTTCACTCGTCTCTCCTCCAGCTGAAGCAGAACCACTGGTGTAACCTTATCCGAGCTTCTGGGGCTGTTGACTTCAGCAGCCCGGGTTAAGTATGTGTTGTGGCAGGACAGGGACCAAATTCAGCCACAAGGGAGGGACACGGGCAGCGGCACTTTGCTGTTACTTTTTATAATTTACAATGTCGGGCTCGGATTCACCGCTTGTCTTGGGGTGATTCTATGACCATACTGTATTCCTCATCGCCTGCTTGATTTCTACTGTACCTTTAAATATAAAAGGGAGAGAGAGAAGCCGAAAGAACTCTTCACAGCGACTAACTTAACCTTGTAACTAGAATGTTTTACATTCTTTTCTGTCCCAATTCTAACAACATTTGTTAGTTAAAAGACTTCTACTCTCTAGTCTCTTTGGCTTTCAGTGAAGAAAAAACTGTGATCTGCCTCAACGGCTTCTTTTCCTTTTTGGACTGTTTTTGGCTTGCTTTTCATCCGAGACCAGCTGTCATCTCTGGACCTGCTCGGCGGGACCCTCCAAGGGGGATCGTCGGACCCTGCCTGGCCCGGCCCGGCCCAGCTCAGGACTGCAGGTTTTACCTACAACAAAACCTCTAAAATCCATAGTCCTCTTTTAGGGGACAGGGGAAGGGGTTTCAATATCCTTTTTTCCCCGTGACAGCGGGGGACTCTGTTTATTAAATAAATAGTTTTTTTCACTTTCACTCGAGAAATTATTTTCCCAAACCCATAAAAAAACGCACTACCGGGGCCCGCTTGCCTGGCAGGCAAGAGAGAGAGAGAGAAAAACGCCCCTCTCGGGTTGTTTCCTCCTGGATTTATGTCCAAACCAACACACCACTTCATCCACTTGGGCAGTGATTTGAGGATTTCTGTTCTCTCTGGAGCACAGAACGGAGTACAGTACATTACGGAGCTGTGAGGTGTGCTGGGCTGAAATTACTGTGCCAGCCACAGCTAACACAGCCCCAAACCTGGCTGGGAGTGCATTTAACAGTGTGAACAGCGCTAATTTAAAAAATAAATTTAAAAAAAAAAAAGAGAAAACAAATCCCAACAAAACCGACCCTGCCAATGCACAGTGTGACCAATTTCCAACTGTGGGGAAAGGCATGTGCTGAGCGCTCCCTGGGATATTCTCCACCCTCGTACAGAACGAACTGAGCCAAGCAATTTCTAGGTCTCAAATCCCGCCTGCCCCTGACGTTCTCATCTTCCAGCTTCCCCCCAGCCGCTGTTGAAGGCGAGCACGTGCTCGGGGAAGGCGCTCAGCCCCCTGCAAGGTCCGCGGAGCGCAGCCGGCTGGGCAGGTAGGGGCTGCCTGCCGGGAACGCCGCTGGATCTCCCAGAGCGGGCGGGGGGAGCTGGGCAAGGGGCTGCTGGGGCATGGGGCAATGCCATGGCTTCCTGGGAGGGGTGGCAAGGTGAGCGGTGGGCACGGGGACAGGCACGCGGGTGGCTCGGAAAGGGGTGGGGAGGAAGGTGGCAGCACCTGGGGGGTTGCACGAGGCTGTCCCGGGTGCCGTGCCCCAAGGTCCCTCTTCCCTCCGTGCATCCTGGCGCATGGTCCGGGGAGCTGCATGGGGAGGGAGGGCTTTTTTTTCACTCTGCATGCACCTCTGCACGTTTGCACTTATTAATTTGCTTTCCTAAACTGCCCTTTAGTGCAGCCCAGGTGATCCGCTCTGGAAAGCTTGAAAGCCCTCTGGCCACCAGCCCGCGGCCACCCTTGACCCTGGCAGCATCTTCAAAGGGAGCATGGGCCTGCTGCGGAGCGTGCAATGTTTGCTCACGGCCAGGGCCAGCGGCTACTGCCTGCCCGCCTTGGGGGGTTTCGTCAGCCTCCTGCAGCGCTCCGGGGGAGACCGGTCGGCCACTGCTGCTTGCACAAGGTCAGTCCCTCCCAGGGCACTCGTCCTCCCCACCCCACGGCGAGCTCCCTGTCCTCAGTCCCTTCTGAGCTAAGCGCTTGCTCGGGCGTTAGGTTGATTTTTCCAGCCCTCCTGTTGCGCTAGTCACGCTGAATCTCCAGGTCTCCCAGCCTGGGAGCACCTCAGGAGCCCACCAGGACCCGAGCAGAGGCAGCTGTGCCCAGGGGTGGGCAGAGATGGAGGTGATGCAACATCAGGACAGCCAGCCCGTGGCTGGTCTCACTTGGGTGCGGTTCAGTTCCTTATGCAGGACCTCCCAGCCCAAAGCACTTCCCTGGATGGGTGTGAAAGTGGTATAGCTCGATTTAGGAACGTCTTGGCTGTTGGGCATGGGGAGAGGAGAGATGCTGAAGATGTTCCTGCTCATTGCAGGACGTTGGACTAGATGACCTTCAGGTCCCTTCCAAAGCAAACCATTCTGTGATTCCATGATGTTATGCCCATCCCTCCTCCCTCCCAGCTGTGCCACTGCTGGAGGCTGGGGCAATGGGCAATTACTCCTCCCTGTGTGATATCTCTGCTGGAAAAAAAAAATTAAGGCATTCCTTTCTACTTCAGAATTTTTCTTTAGAGATGGTGAAAAACGAATGGGTACCTGGGCTTAGCAATGCAGGTGTGCAGTCTTTTGGGCTTGAGATCCCAGGATCTGTGGTGAGGGACCACCCTTGGAGATGGCCCCATGGTGCTGGGGAAGTCCCAGCACTGCAGGAGCAAAGCCATCAGCCACCTGAGCCACAGGGAAATCTCATATCCTCATATCCTGTTTAACCCTCAAATTGCCACCCTCCTTTTCTCCTACCCCACCCCCCCCAACCCCCAATGCTGTGACATTTCTGCATTTTAAGGCATTCCCAAATGGAGGACAGGGATGGAGGGGGACACATGGACAAGGGATGGGTCATAGCAGCCCCAGAGGGAAGCCTCGATCCTTTACTGCCTGGCTGCTGGCTGGAGCCGGAAAAGGGCAGGGGTGTCTCATGCTGCCTGAGAGAAACTCATCCCGGTCCCCAAACCCTCCCTGGAGAGCGCAGGGACCCGGCTGTGCCCGGTCCCTGGGGCTTTGCCCAGCTGCCTTGGAGGCAGGAGGCTGCAGAGCCCAGCCTGCCCGACCCTCGCAGCTCACCAGCCGCTTCCCGACCTTGGCACTTCTCTCAGGATATAAAACCGTGCCGGCGGGAAGTGCCGGGCCGGGCCAATAAAGGTGTTCCCACGAATTAATAGGAGGAAGAAGGAAAAACCTGTGCCAGTTGGGACTCGCCCCTGGAGCGGGACATTGTCTCACCCTTTGGCTGCGCGTGTGGCGCGGGGCCCTTTGAAGGCGGATTTAAAGCCACCCGCGGGTCGTGTCACCTGTTGGCACCGAGCCCTCCCCGGCTCCCCGAGGAGGGTTTTGTCGGCGACAGCGAGGGTCACTGGAGCACGCAGCTGGGCCAAGGCACAGCCTGAGCAGGCTTTCCCAAAAAAAAAAAAACAAAAAGCCGGGCTGGAAGGGGAGGAGGGGAAGGAAGGCAGGCGGTAAACAAGCTGGGTGAGCGCAGCGAGGAGCCCCCGGAGCGCTTCCCGGGAGAGGGCGCTGGGTCCGCGGCTGCCGCTTCTCCGCTGGCTCGTAAACAACTTGTGCGGGGCGAGCACAGGGGCTTGGGCATGAGCCAGCCACCAAACCCTCCCGGGGCTGGCAGCTCCATCCTCCCACCCCCTCCACCACAGCCTTGGGGGTCTCTCCCAGGCTGGGGGTTGCTGCCCGGCATGGATTTTTGGGATGGAGAGGAGATGCTTCCATTGCCCAAGCTGCCTTGCTCCCTGCTTCCCCTTCAGGGCTGGTGGGAGCTGCCCAGCCCCGAGGCTTGCAGGGCACGGGGGTCACCTCACCCGTAAACATCTGGGCTTGTTTGCAGCCAAAGGTGGACAGAGTTACTGGGAAATCAGCAGGTAGCAAGCGTAATTCCAAGAATTTGGAGCTATCGGAGCTCTCAGTGTCCCGATTAAAGAAACACTCAACAAACCTAGGGGAGAGGGCTGGACACTGCTTTACGTTGCCTGTGGCTTGACAGCTCCCCTTTATGGGAGCTATTTTGGGCACCAGCTCCTGCTCTGCTTCCTTTTGCTTCAGCTGAGCTGTTAGATTTGGGTGACTACAGCTGAACTTGGGCTGAACGTGAGATCCTGAGCTCATTTCTGTGGGTAAAACGCCACGTTCGTTTGTGTGTTGGAACCGTTTCTCTGTGCACGGGGTGCAGGAACTGGGGTGCTGGCAGGAGGCACTTTCTGGGGTGCCGAGGGGAGGCTGTTGCAATGCTTGGTGGCTCTGCCTTGCCCAAGCAATTCCGGGAGGAGAAAAGCACCTGAATTTCACCTTGTTCTGGACAGCCTCGGGGAATTACCACACACTGACGGCTGCTCCAGGTGGTGGTGAGGAACGAGCCAAGTTGTCCCCGCAGGGAGGGTGGGGATCTGGCTCTTGAGATGGGCAATAAATCAAAGCGTGGTTTTGGCCAGCACTTCCACCTCCTCCCGCCTGAAGATCCGGCTCTCCCTGGCCATTTTCCCTCTGGATTCTGGCTGTACAGTGGCTGTGTCCGCGGCAGGGTGGCTGTGATGGCCAGGAGGCTCCAGCTTCTCGAGGAACGGCAATTTCGGTGCCATCTCCCCGAGGCTGGCACGGAGCAGAGCAGGAGGCCTGTGGCCCGGTGGCAGGCGTGTGGGTGGCGTGTGCTTGGCCTGGGACCTGCGTGTGCCTTCAGCGTGTGCACACTGGGGTGGCAGCTCCGTCCGCTCCCGCTGGCGTGGCTCTCCTGCCCCTTGGATCCGGGCTGGGAGTTGCACAGAGCTGCAAGAGATGGGGCAAGCGACCCAGCGGGGTGGAAAACTACCGGGCACTGCCTGCGGTTTGCTGGGTGCTGAGTGGGTGCTCCCACGGTGGGCCCGGGGGATTTCTCCTCCCTCGAGTGGCAGTGACCGATCCCGTGCCTTGGAGCGAGAGTCTGCAAATCCAGGTGCTGGAGGCTGTGACCTGCTCCAAGGAGGAGAAGTGGGGCACTGAGGCTCTTGTCCCCCTCCCAAGAGTGGGCACCAAGCCAACGCCTGTGCATGGGGCTTGCTGGAGCTCCGGCCCCCTCCCTCTCTCCCGCCGTTCTCCCGGGGCGGCCGCTTTCCATCCCGGCGAGCTATGCCAAGGCAGCCGCTAATGTAAACGCTGCGGAAAGCCCTGGATCCGCTCCCGACGAGGGGTTGTTTTTCCGGTCGGGAGCGTTGTTAAAAAGACCCAAAACCCACCCAAACCCTCCGCTTTCTGCGCCCTCTTCCCTCTGTTTTCTACAGCCACCCACCCCCTCCAACCGAGCGCGGGGCGAAGCGGCAGCGCTCCCCGCTTTGCCGGGGGCGGCCGGGCCGCGATGCCGCCGGAGCAGGCGGAGGAGGAGGAGGAGGAGGAGGAGGAGGAGGAGGGAGGCGGGGTGGTGGCCCCGTCCCCCCTCCCGGGTCCCCCCCGTCCAGCCCCGCTGCCCAATCCGTGCGGCGGGGCCGGCGCTGCTCCGCCATAAAGGGGCGGCGGGCGCGGCCCCGGGAGCCGAGCGTGGGAGCCCCGCGCCCGCCCGCAGCCGCCGCCGAGCCCAGGTACCGGCCCGGGGGGACACGGGGACGGGGGGGTGCCACCCGCCGCAGCCCCCCGGGGACGGCAGGCCAGGGGAGGCAGCTCCGGGGCTTCCGGCGGCCAGACCTTCCAAGGGAAAATTCCTCCTTTGGGGGAAGGGGAGGATAAGGGGGGAAGGAAGTGGCAGCTCGAGTTTTCTGTTGAAAACATTCCCTTTTGCAGTTTTTGTTGTTTCGTTGGGTTGGTTTTTTTTTACACCCCCACGAGGCTCTTCAGCCGCTCTCTGGAGCGCGGGGACTCCCTCGCTGCCAGGAGATGCAGGCGTGGGGGATGCTTCTGCCAGGGCAGTGGGGCCGGGCTGGGGAGGGCTCATCCCGAGCCCCCCCGCAGGCCAGCGGGATGCTGGAGCGACTTCCCAAGTCAGTCCGCATTTCCAAGCCGTTGGCATTTCCGAGCTCCTTGGCAAAACACGCGTGGAGCCCGGTGCTGTGGGTCGGACACGAGTGGGCTGGCTGGCGCTGGGAGCCCGGCTCGCAGGGCTCTGGGGATGCTGCAGCTCCCACCGACCGGTTCCAGAGCCACTCCGGCCCATCCGGCCTCCCCGTCGCTGCCTGGGGTGCTCAGGGCTCGCGTGTGCTGCCTGTTGCTTTTCCTGCTGCCCTGGGACCGGGCTTGGATAACCTAAGCTGAGCTGAGAAGGCAGCTGGGGCAGAAAAGCCCTCCTCGATGAAGCAGATTTAGTAAGAAAGCCCCAGCTAAGCTTTCCTTGCTCTGGAGCGGAGTGTGGAGGTGAAAAGTTCACGTGGAGCTAAGGAGCCCTTTGGAAGTCCGTTGCACTGGTTTATTAGCAGGAGTTTGGGTATTAATGGGACTCTTTTGAAGGGCTTCCGGAGTAGGGCTTTCCTGGCTGCCGGCATCTGCCTGAGCTGCTGTGCGTTGTCCCTGAGGAGTGCCATGGAACTGCTGGAGATGGCAGCCAGCCCTGTGGCCGAGCTGTCTCGTGCTCCTCCCTGGCCCCGGGGAGGGCTGAAAAATGTGGGAGTGCAGGAAGGGGTCACAGTCAGGGCTGTTTCTGATTCCCCCCTGCAGGAACCCCCTCGTCAGGACCACAGCCATGGCCACCTCAGCGAGCTCCCACCTGAGCAAAGCCATCAAGCACATGTACATGAAGCTGCCGCAGGGGGAGAAGGTCCAGGCCATGTACATCTGGATCGACGGCACGGGGGAGCACCTGCGCTGCAAAACCCGCACGCTGGACCACGAGCCCAAGAGCCTGGAAGGTGAGAGGGCAGGTGCAGGACTCGTAGCCCCTCACCGGGTGGAGGAAGGATGCCATTTCTCTCTTCCCGTGGCAGGAGGATGGTTTTTAAGGAAGAAGTTCTTCCTGACGCCCTTCCAGTTACCTCTTTCCCCAGATACCGCAGGGGAGCGTTCCCAGCTCTCCAGATGTGGAGTTTCAGGGAGATGCCTGGGGCTGGGAGCCCGTCCTTGGTGCTGTCCCTGCCGTGGAGGGGCTGTTGGCAGGGGCTGGGGGCTGTTGGCAGGGGCTCGGCTGCCCATTGACTCTCGAGTACTCGTTTTGGCCGGAAGTAGTTTGGCAGAAGAAAGTGCAGGGGAAAGAATGGAGCTATCCGGTGTAATTAAGAGCTTGTGTCCCTCAGAACAAACAGTCCCAGCTTACACAATAATAGCATTAGGATTTTCCCCAGGTTGCCATGGAGCTGGCTGGAGACAGTTATGAAATGAAAATACTGTGTGTGACTGAGCAGAATTATCTTTTTTTCTTTTTTTTTTTNTTTTTTTTTTTTTTTTTTTGTTCTTTTCCCCTCTCTCCTTTCCCCTTTTCCCTCTGAGGGAGTGGTTGGCACAGGTCCTTTGAAATCTTTGTGCTTCCCATCCTCCCTCTTTCCCCCTGGGATATGGAGGAGATAGTATTTCCCGGGTGGAGTTCTGGGCTTTGACCTGGAGGGCAGTGCCCAGCATGGAGGGGTGGGCGAGGGGCCACGCTGCCCACACTCCCCTTCCACAGGAGATTCCACCTCGCTGTGATTTGCCTTCCCACTTTCTTCAGGCCACGTAGCGTGGATGAGGGTATTCCACGGCTCCTGTCATTCCCAAAGCTGGAAGACGGCTCGTGGTGTGCCCTCCCCCGTGGTGGGGAGGGGAGTGGGTGCTTTGCTCATCCCTGTGGTTGCTGTGACATGGGAAATGTCCCCAGTGCTACTCTGTTCACTCGGGCTTGGCCAGCAGCCCAGCAACTTGTCATTTCCCAGGGTGGCTGGGGAGTTGCACTCGTGGTTTTTTGCTTGTTTTGGGTTTTCTCTTGCTTCCTCCACTTGGCACAAAATCAGCTGAGCTGGGACTAAACCTATTCTCTATGAGCATCTTCACCTCTGTCTTACTGGAAGGCAGCAGGGAGCCCATCCTGGGGACCAGGGAGCCTGGGTCACTGTGGCTGGTTCCTCTCTTTGCTCCAGATCTCCCTGAGTGGAATTTCGATGGCTCCAGCACCTACCAGGCCGAAGGCTCCAACAGTGACATGTACCTGCGACCTGCTGCCATGTTTCGGGACCCTTTCCGCAAGGACCCCAATAAACTCGTTCTCTGCGAGGTCTTCAAATACAACCGCCAGTCTGCAGGTGAATGGATGGACCTTCTCCCTTCTCCTGGTGGAGGTGGTGTTCCCGGGAAGGGGAATGGGAGACCTGCCCAAGTGCTGTCTGTGCCCTTAGCATGAGACAGAAATAATCCCCGCCTTGCGAGGAAAGGGCGAACAAAGTGCTGGTGATGGACAAAGGGCTGGGCTTGGGATTCTTCAACGCTGCTGGGACTCAAACTGTGAAATAAGTGGAAATGGGGAGTGGAGGTGGAGGTGCTCATGAGCCTCGTGTCGCTTTTCCGTTCCAGAGTCAAATCTGCGGCACACCTGCAGGAGGATTATGGACATGGTGTCCAACCAGCACCCCTGGTTTGGGATGGAGCAGGAGTACACTCTCCTGGGAACAGATGGACATCCGTTTGGCTGGCCTTCCAATGGCTTCCCTGGACCCCAAGGTAATCTTTTGGGAGCCTGGACCAAGTCAGGAGTGTTTGAACTGAAATCTGTGGGACACAGCTTCAGGCGAGCTGAGGGATCCAAGGTGTTCCTAGAACCAAAGGTGGACAGCAGATAGCGGGATATTGGCAAAAACTAACCACGAGATTAAATTTGTGACAGAAAGGCTGAGGTGGGGATTGGCCACGTCCAAATTTGCTGCTCGGTTTGTTGGCCTGCAGAGGACTTAAACTCAGAGGGAGGCTTAAACTCAGGGGGAACTTGCTCTCCATCAGCTTTCTACCCTGCTAGTTCTTCCGTGAAAAACACATCTTGGGGCTTTTCCACACCTTTCCCAAGCCTTCGGAGAGTTCTCCTCTGTGCGTGCCGTGTCTTCGCTGAATGTCAGCGCTTTTCCCTGTGGAGGCTGATGTTGCCCCGTGCTGTTGCAGGTCCGTATTACTGCGGTGTAGGGGCGGACAAAGCCTACGGCAGGGACATTGTGGAGGCCCACTACCGAGCGTGCCTTTACGCCGGCGTGAAAATCGGAGGAACCAACGCAGAAGTGATGCCAGCCCAGGTAAATCTTTCTAAGGCGCCTCGTGGAGCGAGAGAGTAGGATGGGAAAATCCCAGGCAGCGGGAGCCGCATCTGCCTGCTCCGAGCTGTGTGACTGTGCCCGGCATCAGGGGGTGGGAGGTGCCTGTCTCCACCCCACTGAGCCCGTGACGCCTCCTCCTTGCAGTGGGAGTTCCAGGTGGGACCGTGCGAAGGGATCGAGATGGGGGATCACCTCTGGATCGCGCGCTTCATCCTGCACCGGGTGTGCGAGGACTTCGGGGTCGTGGTGTCCTTTGATCCCAAACCCATCCCCGGGAACTGGAACGGTGCCGGCTGCCACACCAACTTCAGCACCAAGAGCATGAGGGAAGAAGGAGGTCTCAAGTAAGTGTTTGAGTTGTTTACCGTGCAGGAGGATTTTGCAACGCTTTGGATGGCATGGGAGTTGTCGCTCTGGTGCTTGGTGCACATCTGAGTCTTCTGGATGGGGTTTTTTTTGGCTGTTTTGTTTTTGTGGTTTCTTTTTTTTTAATAATTTTTTTTTTAATAATGATGCATTCTCGTCTTGATGCTTGGTGGGCAATTCGGCCAGCAGTACAGCTCCACTGGTGGAAGTATTGGCAGCCAGGATGCAGCTATCCCTAACAGCCTGTCTGTGCTGGGAACAAACAAACAAATTCAGCACAGGCCTTCTTAAATTATTTTTTTATAACTACGATGAAAGAGAGAGACCATTTGCCTCTGTCTGGGCAAGGCTGTCGTGTTTTCTTAAACATGAACATCCTAAAAATGCAAACCCTGAGCTCCTTTATGGGACTGGTGTGCTGAGTGCAGTCAGGGATCCTGTGTCACTGGAGCTGTGTGGAGGGATCCATCCTGGCAGCTCTTGTTTTCTTGCCTTAATCTTAGTGATGCCCTGAGATAATGGGACAGCCCGTGACTCTGTGAGCTTCATGAATAGAAACTCCAGCGTTGAGAGGTCTCCCCTCCGAGAGCAGGTGGAAGTGGGAAGTTTAACTGGTGGTGTCTCACAGGCAGCACTCCCGAGGGGGCCTGTGGGATTTGGCCACGAGGACCCTTTTCCTGGCTCAGCAGCAGGAGTGGAGAGAAACCCCGAGCTGAGATGAGCAGCCGAGTGGGTCGTGGGGCACAAGGCATCATCACGAAGTGCCTTGGGGACAGCGATCAATCTCGTGTCACTTGGACACCACAGTCCAGGGGGGTTCAGCTCGTCCTGTCCCTCACCGTGTCCTCCCCTGTCCCTCCCTCCCTCCCTCCCTCCACAGGCACATCGAGGAGGCCATCGAGAAGCTGAGCAAGCGCCACCAGTACCACATCCGTGCCTACGACCCCAAGGGGGGGCTGGACAATGCCAGGCGCCTGACGGGCTTCCACGAGACGTCCAACATCAACGAGTTCTCCGCCGGCGTGGCCAACCGCGGCGCCAGCATCCGCATCCCGCGCAACGTGGGCCACGAGAAGAAGGGCTACTTCGAGGACCGCCGGCCCTCCGCCAACTGTGACCCCTACGCTGTGACAGAGGCCCTGGTCCGCACGTGTCTCCTCAACGAAACCGGGGACGAGCCTTTTGAGTACAAGAACTGAGCAGACTGCGCCCCACAGACACCGCCTCCCCCCGCCCCGCGCTCCCCGCGCCCCTAAGCTTCCCTTCTAGATGTAATCCCAAGGGTACAAGATAACATGTTTTGTGTCTCAGTAACTCTTGTTGTCTTGAGGTGGGGAGGAGGGCAGGTTTAGTTTTATCCATGTCTGTTTGTCGTTGACTCTTCGGAAGACGAGAGGAGGACGGGGTGTTAGAGAACTTTTAACCACTGTTTTATTTTTTTTTTTTTGTCTAATTCTTGTGTACATCCGATGGGATCCAGTGGCTTCCAGGGACAGACTGCGCACGCAGAAAGCCAGTGGGAGAGGAGGAGGCTTAAAACGGAGCCAGATTTGGGGGGCCAGCCCTGCTGCTGGCTCTCTGCAGACTGATGGCTCTCTGTGGAGACGGGAAGATGGGAGCTGTGGTGACGGGAGCTGTGCTTGTGCTCCTGCCTGTGTGGGGAGATCGTCGCCCTCCGGCCACTCTGAGGTTTCTGGGAATCTTCTGGCATTGAGCTCAGCGTAGGAGCGTTGAGGAGAACTCTCGGTTCTGTCACTGGAAGTCAACCGATCTCTGGCTCATAACACAGAGTGAAGTAGTATTTTTCTATTTAAATATAAAAACAGCAAAAAAAAAAAAAATTATATATGAAAGTGTTTTTTTCTTAAAGAGATGACGTTCCAACGCCTCATCCAGCTGGAGCAGGCAGAGCTCTTGCGGATGTTGTCGGAGGCCTCCAGGTGGGACTGAGGGTGAGCTTGGAGGGGGACTCGGATGAGATTTGTGCCAGCACGGAGCGGAGCTTGCAGGAGGGGGTTCCCAGAGCGGGAAGCCTGCCAGAAGCATTTGTCACTGTAACTCCAGTGGCTGTGACACGCTCGGAGTGGGAGGAAGGTGTCCTGAACCAAGAGTTGACTGGTCAACAGCGTTCCGGACAGAGCCGTGGCTGTGTCACCTGTCCAGCGGGGCTAGCATGTCACTAAAGCGGGGCTTTTGATAATGGTTTTGAAAAAAAAAAAAAGGAAAAAAAAAAGAAGTTTTAGATTTTTTTTTTTTTTTTTCTCATAATGTTCTTAGTTTCTGCGACTGAATGGTTTTACAGAGACCGTTGATGCCGCTGTCGTGTCCTGGCTCTCTCGGGCTGCCTGCCCGGGATAGGGGCTAGGAGAAGGGAAGGGAGAGGCCACCTGGCCCTCCCAGCCAGCCCTGGCACTCCCAGCTCCTCCTGGGGGGTTCAAACGTTCTGGGATTTTACACTTGGGTATCTTGGACGGTGCCAGTTATATTCCGTTGCATTTGGACTTCTTCCGAATAGGTTATTTTTTTTTTTTTTGTAATAAAAAAAGAGAAAAAGAACAAAACCCTAAATCTGACTTCTGCAGCCTCTTTTTGTGCGTGTGTTGCCTTCAGCATTTGAAATGGTTTCGACTCTGATAGTGGGTAGATGTGGCTTTTCATTTGTGGGGTGTTTTTTCTGGGGGCAGGAGTCTTTCAATCCATGTGCGCTCTCCAGAAAATGGGAATTTGTCAGCAGTGGTTGGTTCCCTGGTGAGTGATGGTCCAGCTCTGGCTTGAATGGGATTTTTTTGGGATGGGAAAGGGCCTGGGCTTGTGAGTGTCCGTAGGGAGGATTATGGGGGTGGGTACAGATGTTTGTGCATTTTTCCAGCCTCCTCCTCACTAGTTCTGCAGGATATAGAAATCCTGCAGAAAACAAAACTCCAGCAAAGTTAATTTAAAAGGGAGCTTTGTGGAAGAAGAAGCTTTCCCACTCTCCCTAAGAAAGAAAACGAGAGAAATGAGAAAATGCTGCTCGTCCACCTTTGGCATAAAGCCAGTCATTCAGGAAAATAACCAAGGCAGTAGAAATGTGTCACTTTGCTCCCCTGGTCCTTTATTTAGCTTGTGGTGCCGTTCCCCAGCTCCCAGGAGGTGCTTCCTTCAGGAGGGGATGCTTTAACCATTCCCACCTTTAAACCACGTCTTTTCCTCCCGTCCTGACACAGCCACAAGGACTTGGGAGCTGGGGTGCTGCAGCCAAAACAAACCCAAGCTGCTCTGGAGTAACTCAGGAGCCCAGAAATCTTGAAGTTTCATTCCGATTTGGGCTCAGAGGCAAGGCAGCTGCTGTTTCTTATGCCTTCCAAGAAAATGTTACAGAGGAAAAAATTGGATTACACCTGAATTAAGGGAACTTTTCTAAAGGCATTGGCACAGAAGGAGGGACAAGGCATGGTTTGGTTTTTCGTTTTTTTTTTTTAAGTTCCTGTGCCTCCAAACACTGTGAATCATTGAGGCTGAATCCCTGTCCCTCCAGAGACCCTTTCCTCCTGGGGAATAAAAAACTTGGGAAGGGAGCTCAGTTTTGGCCACTAAGCATCACCAAGGCAGGAGGAGCTGATGGGCAGCCAGGGTTTGTGTTTTGCCATAGAATCATGGAATGGTTTGGCTTGGAAGGGACCCTAAAGATCATCTCATTCCAACCCCCCTGCCATGGGGCAGGGACAGCTTCCTTGGTTGCTTGGGTTAAAGTCTTTGGGATAAACAGCATCTTCCTGGGCCATTTGGGTGTCCCTGAGGAAGATGCCCTCTCCAGGGTGTCCATCAGGCTGATAAGGGGAGCAGGCATCAGTCCTTTGCTCCTCCAGCTGCCCTGAACATAAATTTAGGTCAGGAGCTTGATGCTTAATGGTTCCTCTTGTTCTCAACTGAGAAAGCATTTATCCACTCACTGCACAATTACCCGGCTGAAAACAAGGTCGGAACAGCATTGTGCTGGGAAATGGCTTTTCAGATCATTATTAAAAGTATAGAGGGGGAAAAAAATATTGTAATGAATTAGAAGGGAGAAAATAAATCATTTATTCCCTCTAGACATTGTTTTCTGACTTTTTGCCTAAAGCCTGCTTGCTGAATCTGCTTTGTAGTTGCCTAAACACCATTTCCCAGCTCCGTAGGGTAGGGAGGCCTCCTCTTAAGGCCGTGGGGCTCTTACAAATTGAGCCTGAAACCCTCGGAAGCTGAATTTATGTGTTATGTATTCATAGAAAACATTTTGACTTTTGATCTGCGCCTCTCAGGAGGAAGCGAATCCCTTTTCTCTGTACTCACACATCCTTAAAATGTGAATAATGATAGAGCAAGGATCGGTCCCAAAGGGTTTGCTGGGCACATCCAAGCATCAGGAAGTGCTCCAAATGAAGCAGACAAAAATAGCAGCAGCTTTTTGAAGTGCCTGTTGGTTGTGCTCCCTTTTAATCAAACACCAGCCTAGGAGACAAGGCTGCCCCTAACCCATTAATATATCTGCTCACACGCCAGGCTTTTCCCCACAGCTGGATTTGAAGGCAATCAGAAGAAGATTAACCACAGCTCCCTTCAAATACAGCCCGGAGCACACGAGCTAATCAAGATCACACTTGAAGCATCTTTTCGTGCCAGGCTGTGCCAGCCCAGTTATTGCCTGGACACGAGGGATTTTCCCTCTCTGCAGAGCCTGGTGTGTCAGGTGTGGCTGCCTGGATTTCTCCTACCCTTCCACGCTCCCAGAGTGTCCTGGTGCTGCTCCAGCCTCCACATCCCACCTCCCTTACTATTTTGTGGGAGGTTTTTAGTGCTATTTGATCTTCCTCGATTACTTTTTGTTTTTTAGGTAGATCAGCCTTCGCATCCTTGCACAGCCCCTGGCTGAACACACCTCTGTCCCCGAGCACATCTGGAGGAGGAGGAATCAGCCAGCCTTAGGTGGGTCACGATTTGCTGAGCTGTCTTTTGGATGCCCTTACCTGGGGGAGAAAGGAGGCAATCCTTGTTGCTGGGTGAAACTGTTTTTATTTCTCCAAGTCTGTGTTTTCCCCTTTTCCTGGCCCGTGTGAGTGTCCTCCTGCCCTGGGAGATGGGAAGGGATGGCCCCAGGGAGGGAGCCAGGCACAGACCGCTGAGGGGGTGGTTTGCAGAGCTCTGCAAGAGCCTCTGTTTGGGCTTGAAGCTGCTGTTATCAGAGCAGCCCTGCTCTGTTCTCTAGAAATGCCTCTTGGAGCTCCAGCAGCTCCTCTGATGTGGGGCCTGGAGGAGTCCCGGCTGAGATCTACACTTGCAGTTCATCAGCGGATAAAAGCCTTAGGAAAAGTGGCTGGAGGTCCTTTGTCCCCTCGAAGGAGGCCAGGGCATGCTCTGGAAGGGTGCTGGAGGCAGCTCAGGTGTAATTTCTTGTGTGACCCCTTAGAGCAAGGTGGTGGAGCTGGGAGGGGGCTCCTGCCATCACACACATCCGTAATTCAGCTTCAGCTGAGCCCGGATTTCATCCCACTTCTTCAGTTACTGATTAGACTGAGGACAGCTGCTTAGGAAACAAGTGGGAGCTCTTGAAAGGGAAGATCTCCTTAGGTCTGCCTGGCTTCCCCAGCCAGCTGGATGCAGAGTCAGACCTGGGCTGGCTCCTGAGTGGGTCCTCCATCCACAAGTGGTTCTCCAGGCTCTCCAGCTGGGACTGATGACCTATTTGCAGTTTCAACATGTCCCGTGTGGATGTAAATGGAACTCTTGACTCTTTACTTGCTGATAAAGGGGCCAGTCCATTTGTAGGATCTGCTTTTCCTGAGGCCACCAGGTTGTGGGGGATGCCAGTCACTGAGGGTGACTCATCTGGATGCCTAAAAATGTCACTTGTGAATTGCCTGGTTGATGAATGGTGATCTCAGTCCGATCCTGGTGACTCCACCCTGAGCCAGGGCTGGGTGTCTGGGGACTGTTCCTCCTTTCTGTGCAATGACCTCTGATGGGAACATGTGGAGAAGGGCTCTGGGCAGACACAATCCTGCTGCTCTCCACACCGAAGCATCTCCAGGGGCTCCATTCCCAGTGGGAGATGATGTGGGTCAGAGCATCTCCAAGCTGCCTCCGGAGGTGTCCATGTTCAGGAGGAATTGGATTTGGGACTGGGTGCTTCTTGCAGGTTAGCCCCCCAAAACCTGCAGTGGTTGACCTCAATGGGAACCTGCTTGACTGAGGAGAAACCCAGTGTCAGAGAGGTAAACTGGGAGGAAAATCCACATTCTATGGCTTCAGGCTGAGCACCAGGACTGCAGCTCTTCCCAGTCTTGTAGGAAGACTGGGCCCTCCTCTCTCACTGCTCCTTCTCTTTCCTTTCCTTTC